>JAPDSC010084316.1:57374-81133 GCA_026290005.1 Latrodectus geometricus | reverse complement strand
ATTATTGAGATTTGATCAGTATGGGAGTTTAGATTCAGATTAAAATTAAAATTATGATAGTATTTATAATATATTTTTTCGTTCTTATTTAACTTTTTTTTATTTGCAAACAAAATGTCTTCAAAATCACTTTTAGTTTAAAAAAAGGTAAACTTATTGAAAATATTATAAAGTGAATGTTATAAAATAATGCATTTCTTTAGCTGGCAAGCAGACACAAGCTTTGAAATACACTGGAGTTGTGACACAATTTCTCTGTGATTCATACAAGGCGTTAATGACGCGCGTCCACTTTCATCTAATCATACTTTTTTGCTCAATCTCTTTAATATCTTTTCTCTTCTAATCCGGAATCTTACGCCTGTAATTGACAGTAGGATAAAAAAGACTTCCAGCCATGCGTTGCATCTTGCCATTGTTCGACGAAGAAAATGAAATCTTCTGTGTCTACAGATGATTCCTGTACCGATGCCAGTTCCGCTCTAGCTGCGCGGTAATTTTGAGATGTTTCAAATGTCGTCCAGTCCTTTTCATTGTTTTGAGCCAAAAAGCTCTTTTTTGAGCTTGAGAAGAAAGGAGAATCATATGAATAGAATGACTATCTTCCCTATGAATTTAAAACTTTTCTAATTGTTTTTAGTGAATTTCAAAAAGGGATGTTTGAATATGAGTAGCTTTCTTAGTAATTTTAATGAATATCTTATCGTGATGAATTTCTTGTTACAGTAAGAAATTTAACAAGAAATAGTCCTAAATTTAATTCTCTGATGTGAATTTCAGGATGACACGCTGTAAATCACAAAAATCATAGATTTATTGGTTTTTTGTATTTATAATTTTAAACGTGAAACTTATTTGAATCTATGAAATATGTAGAAGCAAGAATAAGCAAAAATACCTATGATTTTGTATCAAAGTCTTTTTGAAAACATGTACAGAAAATTGACAAATTTTATTTCCTATAAGACAAATCATTTCACTTTTGAATTTGATTTTTTCCATAAAATTTTATCATCAGATTCATTAATGTTAGTTAATGTATACTAAAACTAAGAACTAAACTCAGTAGCACAACAGCCCATTTAAGGTCCTAGGACAACAGTAGATGTTTTTTTTTTTTTTTTTTTTTTTTTTTTTTTCTTATCTAATCCACCATGTAAATTTGAGTTGCAGATTACTCTGAGGAAATATTTCTCAAGCATCATTTCATCACATACCTTCAAAATAAGGCTTCTAATAAAGTATTTGCTGTTCAAAGCATTGATTATAATAATTATTCAGTGTCCTGATATGTTGCCTTTTTTCTCACTTGTTCCAGAATAGAAAGTACTAAAATTACAGTGTCTCTTTTTATGATCACCTAAATGGATTTAGATTTAACAATTGATCTAACAAGGCTATTTGCCTAATATCCCCCTCATTTGGAATAATTATTCAAAACTCAGTTACTCTATATCTCCTTTTCCCAAGAGAGAAAGTAAATAGTTTATACATTTTTCTTGTATGTGACTCCACAAATGTTAATCAGATTAAGTTCTAACTACCGATCCTGCTAAATAATTTATCAAACATATTATATGAAAAGGAATTACTTGATAATATTAGGTTGGGGAAAAAGAAATCCATTATTTTTACGTGAACTTTATGAAACTTCTTTTGGATTCACTTTGTAAAAAGGTTTAAAACAGCTTTCATGTAGATTTTTAGGTCTTGCGCGTTACGACTGCTGACATGCGGTTAACTTCGATCATTTTTGATATTTTATAGACATTTTCGACAATGCTGTATCCACATGCGAGGTGCATCTTTAACACCAAAAATACCCGAACGGAATCGACGAAACAAAAATTGTACGTAACTGGTTGTTACAGTATAGGACGATAAACACCTTTCACAATTTTAGCCACCCGGCTATTTTTTTCGCCTTTACAAGAGAAAAACGAAAATGTATCGAATTTTCTGTTTGTTGTCTTCCATTTTTAAAACCTTGTACTCGTAACTGAATTAATCAAACAAAAAACCGCAAGAGGATATTTTAGTGTCATATGTCACCTTTCCAACGAGCATAAATCTGAAATTATTTGATAGATACCTCACGAGATATCGATCACTACAGACGTCTACCGAAAAAATAATGGATTACTTTTTCCCCAACCTAATAAATGCCTTGTGCTTTGATACACTTATATTTCTTGCTGCTTTAGGGAAGAAATATAGCGAACTGTATGTCTTTATAGTTGACTTCAAGTGTTGATCAAATTAAGGTTTAACAATTCATTTTACCTGATTATGTCTCACTTATCAAAGGATTGATCGATTATAAATGTTCAAAGTGTAACTATTCCTGTATTCCATGTTGTTCCAAGAAAAAAGTGAAATAGTACGTCTATATTTACATATTCCATAAAGGTTAGATTTGATTAAGACAACTCTCTCATTTATTATAAATGTAAAATGTTAATTAGTCACAGGTACCTCTCAACAAAGTATCTCTCTTATTACAGATTATTTCGAAATTTTACAATCATGAGTTACAACACGAGTTGTAAATTGAAATTTGTTGTTTTTTATAATTTACCTTATCGATTCTGCATAAACAAGAACAGAACTTCAAGTAATTCATTCATAATCATTTTTTAACTTAAAATAAAAGTGAATATTTTTCATTAAATTATAAAACACAGTTGGAAATAAATTCAGGCGTAATATTATGTCTTTGATAAATAATAAGAAAAATTAATAAATAACCCTTAAAAGAAATTCTCTTGCAATTTATAATTTTTTTTTTTTTTTATGCTAGATTTCATGTGAAACATATTCTCCATTCTATACATGATATAAAATTTGATATCTGCAAATCTACTTGTTTCTGTTTTGATCTCTTCATTTCTTTTCAATAAGTAAAAAAAAATGTAACAAATATTTTTTTTTAAGAAAATAGCTTTTTAATTGCTGTTATGGCAATTTCTATAAGCACAAATACTTTTTTCATAAAATTTAACCAACACATGGGTAATGTCTGTATATGTTACAAATTGCAATATTCAAAATGATTAAAATTCATGTTTACGCATTGAAAAATATTTGTTTTGGACTTTTTCTACTGCACAGAAATTTTGAATGTAAATTCATCATTACACAACCTGTGTTACATTCTTTGAAATCTAAAATAACGTATAAAATCACAGTCACGGACACTTGATAATACACACAAAAAATGTGATAATTAAACATTAAAAGTAATTAACAGTCAAAAAAATATGCATCATTAGTTCTGCTTTCTTGTTAACGATGTTGAAAACGAGGCTCTGGAGGTTAATAATGCAAAGGAGTATTATCACATTTACTACGTACATAATTATTACGAATCACATCGCATATTCTTATCAGTAAGACAGTTAAGAATGTGATATTATAAATACAAAGTGAATGATGTTATTAAGGGATAAAAGTGACGGATAGGAATTAAATCATTCGGAAATTAAAATAGAAACTATATTTTTATTTATTTCAAAGTAAAAATTTAAATAAAATTTTTTAAATATTTAATTAAAGATTTTAATTGAAAATATTTAAATGTTTTTAAGAAATTATTGTTGATTTTTCTTTACATTATTTTTAAACATTCTTGTGAAATTCATATAATTTACAGAAATGAAATACATAATTTACAGCTTACTTAAACATTTAAATTTATTTCATAGCTTGAAATTTCTAAAAGATTTTTAAAATGGATCATCTTGTTTAAATATTAAGGTATTTTTAATAATAGCTATAAATTGCGTAAATATTATATTAAAAATGTTAGGAGAGCGAGTTTTTGCTACAAATAAGAATTATTGAATATAATGAGTCCAGTAAAATATAATTATAATCTGTCTTTATATCTCTGCGGATATTTAATTAGCAAATCATATCATTTACAATAAATAATTGCATGTTACTATAGCAACAATTAATTTTTAAAATATTTTTAAGGAAATATATCTTAAAAAAAAACATTTAAGAAAGTTACAATAAGCTAGCTTTTTTAAATCAATGACTGTTTCTATTAATTTCTTTCACTTTTCGGAGACTTTTTCGTTCATTTTCAGTAAGAAGCTGGTACAATTCTTAAAGAAAAATTCGCTCTTGAAAAAGAATCTAAACATACATTTGAGTAAAAATTACTGTACATTTCGATTGTAAAACAAGTAATTCAGCAAATATATTTTGAATAACAAACAAGCCACTACATTTTTCACAACGCTTTAGTTAGATTATTAAAATAAAATCAACAATGCATATTTTTTTAATTATTATTGATGAAGTCAGGTCTGACATTTTCTTTGATAATCAAAGCTGCATAAATCCTAAATACAAAAGAATAAAGTTTTATTAAATTACTAGGAGAAGAATATCTAATTTCCATGCTCTAACAAATCTAACTTAAATATTATAACATAATTCCAGAATAAGTTATGATAGATAATTAAAAAATTTGTAAGTAAATAAATAAAATCTTGGAAATACTTGAAAAATTTTTTCGGAGGAATAAGCTATTTTTATACAAAAATTTGATTTGTAAATAAAGTTAAATTTTTAGGCCGAGTTTAAATTTGAAGATGAATGTTGATTAAATTCACTTTTCTGTCCATAATGGATTGCGGGATGCTATTCTTCCAACATATAGTTGGAAAAATTGAAGAAATATTTTTCGATGAAGATTATATTAGACTTTCAAATCAATAGTCATTGTTCAAAGTTTATGCAATCTTAAAAATAAAATAAAATTGCATAAAAAGTATGTCAACTCAGCCTTCACTCACAAAACTTGCTTAAATTATTGATGATGAATGAGTAATGATAATTAATTTTTTTAAGTACTAATACTAAAAAAATGTAATTAATGATAAATTGAATTTTATTTAATTAATCTTAATTTAATGACAATATTTTTTTAATTTCTTTATTCATAAAGGAACTCAAAAAAGTATCATTTCTAAAAGAAATGATATTTTTTTGAATGAAGTTGGGATTTTGGTAAGTGAATTTCATAACACACCTGTTTTGTCACGTGCAATAGATATTAAAAAATGTTGCGATTTTTTAAATTTATATTTTCATGTATATTAAAACAGTTCCGAATAATCTGTGAAATTTATTAATGCAGATTTTTTTTAATATGTTTAACTGCCAGGCTTACAAAATTATTGATTACGGGTTATACTTACTCTTATTCTAGGGATTACTTACTCTGAATTTGAGGACCTGGGAATTCACCCTTGGATATAATTCGATACATTTCTAAGAAAATGTGATGGTATAAGTTGCTTTTTCAAATTCATGAGTTTGAATATGTGTTACGAGACTTTCTTAACACCCATTAGAACTTTAACAAAATAATTCAAAATTAGATTACAAAATCTTAGCTTTTAGATTTTCCTCATTGGAATTTTAATCGCCATTCAAATTCTTATTTGTAAATAATATGTCCCAGAGCGTCGTTTAAGTGTAGTTTTCAAATAAAGCAAAACTAAATTGAACCTCCATCTGTATAATTAAAAGCACTGCTAGTATATGTGTACCTGGCAAAAAAAAAAAAAAAAAATTAACCTATTTAACAGAGTTTATAGAAGAATTTAATTAAAACATCTTAGTCCTCCATGGAAATGAAATCGAGAATAAAGTTATTAGAAAAAAAATCAATATGAGTAGATTTAATTTGGTTTGGTTGTCATCAAAAATGATCATTTTAACGCATTTTAGGTCCAAGTATAACCATCATAAATATAGGAATGCAAATTGAAAATTAAAATGAGTGCAAAATGACAAATATTAGTTAAAATCCATAATTTTTGGGGTCCCTAAGATTGTGGCAATACACATACGAAGAGTTATGGGCTTTGTAAGGGAATGTAAAAAATGATGCGTCTACAAAAAATCAAACACGTAGATATCTTATTCATAACAAACTTGAAAAAAATTATTGCGAAATAAAGAGACTGTTGATGTTTATAATATGAACTGAATATAAATGAAAAGGTTAAACTAGAGCATATTGTTACGTGGGGTACACCATATCTATCAATCATTTGTTCTCCAAAATCTATTAAAAAACATGGGATTTGCGATTAATTTTATTCATATATAATATTAATATAACCATTTCTTAAAAAAAGAAATCCCTACCGGACATAATAAATTTTTGAAGATTCATATAAAATTGAGACGGGTGGTAAAATATGTGAGATAAAATATCTTATATTCGTCTGAAAAGTAAATAGACAATTGTGAACGGAGTCAGTTTCAAACTACCTGCCTTAAATATCGATTATTTGAAGAATAACATCACTATAAACAGAATCTTGTAATCATGAAGTCATTTGACAGTTATCAGAATTTGCCGGGTAAAAAATAAACAGCATTATTTAATTTTTAAATAAGCAAATTATTGGATCTATGAAAATTGATGGAAAAACCAAACATTATCCAAATGAAGCGACATGACAGATTTGCTTGTAAGGATTTTATTGTCTATGATATTGCTCTTCGTGTTTCCGATATCATATCAGATATAATATTTCAACCTGCAAAGTTTCTATAAAATGTCTCTCTCTTTTAAATAATTATAGACCTAATTTGATTTTCAGAGATAACTACTTTTTTCAAAAAATAAAACAGATTTCGCTGGAATTCACTTCTGAATTGCTGAAAACAAGCACAGATTATATGGTTTTGGCCATTTCTGGTAGATAAATAAAACGTTGACGCAGATAATTCGTAATCTTTCGTCATAAATGGTGCAATAACAATGCTCATTATGCTGAAATGAAGAGTTGAATTTAATATTGAATCTAACTCTTGTAAATTTTAGATATTAAATTATTTTTTAAAAAAGTTTGTCCTGTTTGTCATTTTTTTACTTCCGTTGAGATGAGACCACGATGGCCTGGTTGGTTAGAACATCCTTCTCGCTATCTGAAGCTAGTTTGAATCCCACCTTAATCCGTCGCGTTCACTGAAGTAAGCTGGGGCACGTTAAATATGTCGTGGTCGCAATGTCCTCCATGTGAAATGATACCTCCGGGGATTTAAGGTCAAGTATACGAGATTCTTTTGCTTGGTACCTACTTCTAAATTCCACCTAGATACTTCCATCTAATTGGTAAAGCTCAACTCAGAGCTATGCGCAGGGAAGCATGTTTATGCAACAACAACAATTTCCGTTAAGATATATTCTTTATTTCCTGTTAAACTCATTAAAAACATCATGTGAGATATTGATATAGTATTTTTCAACGTCGCTTGATTAGTACTAGCTCTCTCTACTACCAATATAGCAGAAATTTTTGTAGGTTCAACTAATTATTCATGCCGAGAAAAAGGACATGTAGACTTTGATAAATTTTATACTTTTCATCAAAAATCCAAACTTTCAGCAACTTTCACACAATACACATATCATTGGTAACTTGTACAATTTCAAAAAAATAAAGAAACAAAATAAAATTGTGATGTCTATAATGCGTTAACACAAATGCTTGTTCATTCCCCAGAAACTATAATCTCCAATAGGCAATGATTATGAATTTCATTACATGTAGAATCTTTGTGATTAAAATACGTTTTCACACATGGATAGTCTGAAAGTGTTACAAAAGTTTCTAACTGTAAATTTTATGCTAACCTGAACCTTTAAAATTTATGTTGGTCTAGTAAAACAATTCTGAAAATTCCATTTCTTGAAATTTTTATTATCTGAGTCAGATTTTGTTTTATGCAAACATGTTTAAAAAACAAACATATAGTGTACAAAAGAGATGCAGTTAAGTGTTAAAAATGCCAGCTGATTATAAATAAAATTATATACAGTAGACGCTCATTTTTACGAATCTCTAATTTACGAACCCTCACGTTTCTACGAGTTACCTTACGTTGACGACGTAGGCATAATGATAATTTTGACTCCTATTTACGAACTAAAATTTTGAAAAATCTCTTTTTTACCAAATTTCATTTCTAAGAAATAGTTTTCGTTTTTTTTATATTAATGATCGGATAGTTTCTTCAATTTTTAATTGGGTTTGTTATATAACGCCTGAGAACTTGATTCATTCTTGAACAATGAAGTGACACGTGCTGTTATTCCAGACGTTGTGGGAGCACTAATCGAAGACGCGTGGATATCAGATGTTTGATTGGAAAGAGCTGCAGAACAGAAATTTGACTCCTTCATCCCCGTGTGTTGAACAAAGAAAGGGTTAAACTCCGACAAAGATCCCCTTTTGATGATTGAAATTCTTTCGAGGAGTTTTCTGATATAGACTCACGTGTGATATGTACAGCAGAAAAATCGATGATGAAAGTATTGATAAGGAATGATGAATAAAAATAAGGAATGAGAACGAAAGAAAGTTTTTAGATATCGAACAAGAAACTGATGTTGTGCAAAGACAGCCTGCACAATATCAGTAAGTAGCAGAATGGCTAATAGGATTAAAGTACTTCTTTGAGGGGAAAACAACAAAATGCTTTTATACATTGAAAAAAAAAGGGAAATTTTATTTTAAAAAGTGTAATATTTAATTAGAAAAAGATAAATGATTACGTTGCTAGATTTTCAATAAAGTGAAAGTAAGTGTTACTTCTTAAGTATGAATCTTATTTTGCATGTTTTTCTAATAGTACATTCTAAATCATTTTTTCCAATAAAATTTTATTCTTAAAAAACAGGTAAATTGGTAAGAAAAGGGAAAAAAACTGAATTTTAATAATATAATACATAAATTTTTCTATTTTATGAATTGTTTTAAGAGCTCGTAAAAACGAGATTCTACAATACTACTGACCATTTTATGACTTAGTGGATGGTCCCTATATATATATATATATATATATATATATAACATGGTCCCATAGGCACTATGATAATTTTAACTTCCATTTGCGAACTAAAATTTTGAAATATCCCTTATTTGAGAACGCATTTTTTTAATTCTTTCGTTCGTTTGTATTTATTTTTTAATATTTTTAAATTTTTTTCACTTTCTTTTCCTTTGTCATGATTGAGATACAAATCAAGTTTCCATTGGAGAAGCGTAGAATTGTGAATTTATATACTGCTGATGTAAAAAACGGAGTTTTAAGTAATTCTCGTGGAAAAATTTTCCCATCTATCTCTTATTACACCCGATGCAACAGAGCATATACAATAGCATCAAGTGAAATTATCGAGTTGTACATTTACAAACAGGGATCATTGCTTAGAATCGCTTGATTAAATTGACGTTCTGGGCACAAGGCACTTGTCAATCTATGCTTGGAATTATTTTTTAAAAAAAGAAGTTTCATGTGCAAAAGCTTTGATTACTAGCATGGCTGGAGAAAGTCAAGAACATTTACTTTAAAACTTGAGTGAAGACGTGTTACTCATCCATGAACTTCAACAAAGAAACCCACGGCTTCCCGAAATTTCATTTCAGTTCTTTCTGAATGTGGATTTAGGTGTAATGTGTACATAACAACTACTGTGATTGAGAACTATAATGAATGAGTATAGAACAGAATTTTCAAATACCAAACAAGAAGAAAATGACTTAGTGATATGATTTTCTACAAAACAAGGAGATAAATAGACAATAAGATTGAAGTACATTTTTTAGGAGTATTTTTTTTATCTTCAAGAAAAGTAGCTATAAAATGCTTTCGCACATTGAAATAAAAGGAAAAAGAAATTTTAATGCAGAAAACAGAAACATAACAATCATCTGCCATTGTTTTAAAAGGCCTGGTATGAAACTTTTTATCTCCTACTCCCAAAGATTCTACAGCTAAACCATGATGTGCCGAAAAGGAGATACCATTTATTGGATCATTATACCAATTTTGGATTTTAAATCAATTGATCACATTTCTGTCAAATTAGGTGTTTTGGAGTTTTATGAGCTTTCTTGCAACCAGTGAAAATAGTTTTTATATACTTGGTAAATTTATGTATATAATTCTTACACGAATAACAAATCATTTCCTAAAACCTGAGAGAAATGTTAAAAACATCCAAGAACGCTTCAATATTCAGTTTTGAATTTAAAACATTCCAATATTAATCTCTATAAAAAAATCTTGAAAATTATAAGGTGAAGTATAATATATTAAGTATATGATTAAGGCGAACATTTTAATATTTTTTTCTATTAACACTTTAAGCTACTACAATCATACATTTTTTTATAAGCCATTACAAACTTTCGCTTTCGTTTCGGCTTGTTGATGAAGCAAAAATCGGGCTAATCGAATTTTTACGACTTTTTAAACCTACTAACGAATGCATTCAGGTATCGACAAAGGATTTTCTTGAAAAGCTTTTCACGGTTCATTGTGTCTTTGAATGGCGCAATTAGGAACACCTTGATCTTTTTTGTCGGCGCCAAAAGTGGTGAACTTCATCATCGTCACCTGTCCAAATCCCCGAACTTTTCGACCCTTTTGATCAGCAGTGCGAAGAAGTCACTGAGTATAACGGTAACCGCGAAATCCACTCCGGTAACCGTATCAGGATGTATCTCTTCCTTTTCTGATCCCTCGTTAAAAGAAATTGCATAAATGCGTAGCATTTGGAATTCTTTACACGTTTGCTTTCGTTTTTTTTTCGCTGAAAGTGATAAAAAAATAAATAAATGTGGTCTGATCATTGATAAGCGTGAGCTATTACGGATGAACGAGCACCAGCATTGTTTCCGCGTTAAGAGTGGTGTAGGGTTAATGTTATTCGAAGTTCTACTTCAAAAGAGTTCCTATTGATCTAATCGAATATTTTGTTGCATTTTTAGATTAGGAGTGTTATCTTTTTTTGTGGCAACTTTTAAGTTTTACTTAAAGTCCATGTTAAAGTATTTTTTACCATCATTTAAGTTGAGCCATTAATTTAAGTATTACTTAAATTAATGGCTCAACTTAAATCATGGTGAAAAATACTTTACTATTTAACAAATCATGAAAAGGAAATCGAAAAATATATGAGCAAAACGTTTTCTAACGTTTATAAGTTCGTAAGATGTATGTAAAAAATTAATAATAACATAATGTGAAAACATATTAAACATTGTTCGATATATTAATTTGCATTATATATATTTTGTGTACAATTTATTGCATAAGACTTTGATGATTATTCAATGAGTCAGACCTAATATGTCAGTAAGATATTGGATAAGCATTGTATACTGCCTAAGGCAACTTTACAATGGCCTAAGGCTGTTGTAAAGCATTTTAATATATATTGCTTGATTGCATTCCTGGAGGATTTTCGTGGATAGAAGGCCATATTTATAAATAACAATTACCAGGAAACTTCCAAACATTCCGACTGACGTGCATGTTAAAGGCAGAAACTCAGCATCAATCATCTGTTATCCAACAATGACTGTGATCAAACTCATTATCTTCCTCTCTGTAGAGAGCTGGTCCAATCACTAGCCCACAGAAGCTCTACAGGACAATACTAGTGTGTGTGTGCATTGGCATGCTTTCTGGACCTAATCCAGAATGGACTCCAACAATTATAGGATAAGCATTGAATGATTGCTTATTGCTGTGTTAAAAATAAATATTTTTACCACTATATATTTTCTTTCTGGGAAAGTTTTTGAGGAATAAAAGTTGCTTTGCATCGCAAAGGAAGATACCTGGAATCTTATTTTATGACCACAAATATTATTTTATGGCTCATACAACTAATTTCAATGTTATATTCCTAGATTGAACAAAATATATATATCGCTTAAGTATAGATTCTATATCTTTTAAAATTACTAATAAAAATGCATTGTTAACTTTTCTCTTAAAATGTTTTTAACCACGTCGATAGATCATGCTTTTGCGTTATGTTTATGTCACTACAACATGTTATATATATACGTTGAGATACCATTGAAGTTCTCTGATGTCTATGTTCGCCAATTTAAGGACTTTTTTCGCTCATTACAGCCAATTTAATAGAAGCTTACGATGTTCAAATGGTCTCCATAATATGCCCGCTTAAAAGTTGGAGTCTAACTATAAAATTAAAATAAACTGACAAACTGTTAGTCCAGATTTATGATGTAAGTACAAAAGAATATTTGAGGGTACTGCTGAATTTCATATTATCTGATAAATCCTGAGCTACTACTAACTTATTCAAACTTTCATACAACGTTAACAAGTGGATATTATACGGAGGAAATTGAAAATATTTGAAAATGTGTGTTTCCGATATATATATATATATATATATATATATATATATATACATAATATATTCTACTAGCCTTTGTTACTTTATAATAATGTCTTTCATAAGGAAGATCATAAAATGATGATTAATCAAAAGATGGTAAACAGATATATTACGAATTTTTAATAGTTAATATCCTTCACTTTAAAAGACAACAATAGCTATTAAAAATATATATTTCCTTTAAATTATATGTAAAATAATAAATAACTAAGGAAAGGACCAGAAAAACTTCACATGATTTACTACATACAAGACATCATAATTCTAATTAAATATTTTGCAAAATAATGTTGTATTCATACCTAAAAAAAAGCAGATAAAAATATTCAAAGACAACATTTTTCAAAGAAACAAAAAGTAAATACACAAACAATAATATCTCAAATTCGAAACGATAGAAAGATTTCGGAGAAAGATTTTTCCCGAAAAATCTATTTCAAGAATAAAAAATTACGCGATTAAGTTAAAACAAACGAAATTTAAGTATGTATTGTTGACTTTACAACATATGTTCTTTGCTCTAAACAAAATAGTAGGAATATATATTTTTAGAAGGTAAATATTCCCGTTTAATTATAATATATTTAAAATGAAAACATGAGCTAAATGGAACAGGAAGAAGATGGTTCCTTTGGCGAAGTATGCAACTTTTATTTACAATGGAGATTTTAATCGGTTTCTACGAGGCTTTTAAAAATAATATATGCTAGTTGAAAGGTCAGCGTTAGGGTAATTGAGCCTGTATTACATTTCTTCGTAATTGAATATATATGATTTCCTGGGATCAACTAATCTGTACAAAATCCTACTCGGTTTCAATTCATTTCAACTAATTGTTGAAAAGGAACAAAGCAATACATATTTTATTGCTTTTATTGAAATATAATAATATCTCAAAGCAAAAGCTTTTATTGTATGTGAATATCTATTAATTTGTGTTTTGTGAGATTGATGTTTATTCTATGATAATGCTCAAATAAATAATAATTTTTGTATCGTGCTTTCGCTTATGTGTGTGTGTAGTAAAAATATTATTTAAAAATAATGAAATTCATTCAAATTGAAATAGAGTCCTAATGAATCTTGATAATTTAAAGGATAACTTATTTAAATTTAATGCCCCTCCATCCCATCCATTTAATTTTTTAATTTAAATCATCAAAGTACGTTAAAAATAACATATTTAGTATACTTGTTTATGGAAATATATTTATTGTAAAAGATTTGAACAATTATATTCTTTCATCCATATTTATATGTAAGAAATTCATATTTAATGTGTGGGTTGAGGGGTGAGAGAAAGATAACAAAAAATAGCCGTTAAATTTTTCAGGAAATCAAAATTGAATTTAATTATTTTTATTTTATGCAGGGAACTGAAGAAAAGTATTAAATCGGAGTAATTACGTAAGTATTTAATTCAACGGCGAAAATTCTATACCTTGTACATTTTCCCAATATCTTTAATTCTTATGTTTTGTAAAATCATTGTTACCATAAACATCTAAGATATTATAATTATTGAATTAAGTTTAGTAGAAAAAGAAAATATAACTCTTTTATTTCAAAATAATTTATGACATTTATATTTTTTGAATTGGCAACATTAAGTGTTGCTAGATGATCACTGATATTTCCAAAGAATAGTAGCATATTTTTTTTTTTAACCACAATTTCTTTAGAATGCTTCGCCATTTTAGTAAGATTTTTATTGTTTTACAGTAACATTATAGTAGAGCGTCTCTGCAAAAAATGGTAATTCATGAAAGTTTTATGCGATTATTCTTCATAACTTTCGATATGAACTGTCAATAAGCTTAATTTTTTTCAAGTATATCTTTTTACTTTCATTAATAATTCATATCGAAAGTTTTGAAGAATAATCGCATGAAAACGTTCATAAATCAATATCATTTTCTACTGAGTTGAATTGAAATTATATAGCCTTAGAAAATTCATACAATGAGAAAGCATCATCTTATAGCCTTGTAAAAATAGTTATAACGAATTCGAAAGTGGTGAAAATTTACTCCACAATGAATTCCGTGAATATCATCCACACATAAAATCGGTTCTTCAAGCAGAAAACACCGATGCTAGGTGTGAACTGAAAAAGCAAGATGGACACGTGATTGAGATATCTTTGATCATTACAGTATGACAAGCATCAATAAGATATTACAGGAATATTTGACTGTAAAAAGATTTGTTCCTATTAGGTCCCTTATAACCTAACCAACGTTTGAAAGAAGTCTCGTAGGTGGCAGAGAAATGTTGAAAAAAAATGCATTCTGGAACTATCAAATTTTGTGTTTAGCATTTACACAGGTGATGATTCATTAGTCTATATATGAGACAGAAACAAAACAGCTATCAACGACATGAGTGCCAAGACGGGGCCAAATTCAAGTACAGTTTTTCGCAGAAGAAGCACGTTGAAGTAAATTAGTTGCCTATTTCATCGACATTTCTGTGGTGAAAGTGACGTTAGAGCTACGCAGATCGGTGAATTCTGAATGATAGGTCACCATTTGTTTGCCATAAGTCATCGGATTAATTCGAAAAAAGCAGAACATTCTTCATCACGGCAATACTAGTTTTTACGCATAAGTTCAAGTAAAAGAATTTCTGACAAGACAAAATATCGATTTGATGAGTCATTCTCCTTATAATCCTGATTTGGTACCCAATGAATTTTTGCTCCAGAACATCAAAAATAAATCCTCAGTGATTTTCGACACCAAATAAGTGGTTGATGTAATCAAAATTTATGTTTTGGAGGTGCCTCAATTGGAGTGGAAATAGTGCTTTGAAAATGGACTGACTGAGTAACATAAAAATGTATGTTGATTTCATAAAGAATACTTAAAAAAGCAATAAAACAAATTTCGATCCTAAATATTTGTTTCTTAATCAAGCTAGTAATATAAATAACAGCCCTCGTGTGGCAATATTTGATGCACAATCAAACAATGAGATTGACATCTAGATTGGAAAACTAACTTCAAACTATATTAATAAAATGACAACAAACCTCTTTTAATAAACAACCTTATAGATGCAACCAACAAAATGATCTTTTGTTGGTTAACCAATAATTTAAACAGACTATATAAGAATCATTTACTCGAGCTTTTTACTTATTGAAATGATTGTATATAAAAATTTTTTAAAAATTTTAAATTTTTAATATTTTTACACTGAAACATTATATTTATTTATACTTTGCCTCTATTGTGTTCTTGATTGTCATGCATTAAAACAGATTTTTCTTCTATGTGGAGGCTATGAGAATCCAGAAAGAGATAAACAAAAAACATTTGATTAATCGAAAAAAAATGAAATTGCTAATAAAAATGTAAGAAAAAGGTAATGGAATTACATGAGCTTAACTCCCATTGAATTAATTATTATTTTATTTCATAAATATTTTATGTTGATATTTCTCTTAAGTTGTAATAACTTTATATACACATATACACCGATCCACTTAAAGTATAATATACATATATTTTGGATTGACATATATTTACAATAAAAAATATTAATAGCATTATTAGGGAAATATATAATTATATATAAAATATAAATCAAATATTTGTCAGCATAAAACCAATTATACACAATTTAGTATTTTTTCTGCGTGAACATGAATTGAAAATCTAGCTTCTAGAATGGTAAAGAATCTGTTATCGTCCCAGCATGCTTTTCTGTAGCACGCCTAGAACTGAACTCTTGCAGTTGCTGTAAGCAGTCGGGTGGGAGATTTTGTAATTTAGAAGCAGGGATCCAACAGAATACTCCCTAATACTTGACCTACCACCCCCAAATATATCATTTCCCTTGGAGAACTTGCCATCACGATATATTTAACGTGTACCTCAGTCGCCTTTAATGAACACGACGGAACAAGCAGGGATTCGAATTTATTACCTTCCGATAATGTCAACGACGCCCTAACCAACCAGGACACCGCAGCTCAGTGAAGAGCCTGTGTTTTATTTTTACTGCCATATTCGGTGACTAATGTCTGTACAACTCGTCTCTGTAAAGTGAATATTTATCTTAAAAATCAAATCAGCTTTTTCTAAAGCGTCAGAACATTCGTTAGATGTGTTAAGACATATATCTCATATAATATTGTGAGTAACGTTGATAATATTCATAAAAAGAATAATTGCTATGTTTCCAAATTTTACTTTTATTCGGTGTGCTGATTTAATATATACTTTGCGTATGTATATCATTAAATTTCGGTTGTTCCTCCAGTAAAGAGTTCTGACTTAATTCTTTGAAAAAGTAGAATTTTTCTTTGAATTATTTGATTTATTTTAAATGGTGTTGATCTCAATTTTAAAGCATTGTTATTAAAATATTGGAACAATATTCTATATTTTTTTGCACTATAATGTACCTTTTATTTACTTGAAATGTTTAACAAAAGATTTTGGAAAAAATAAATTCTTAAAACATTCGAAATTCATCTCATCTTTTTGTTTAACATAAAACAGAGAACACACAAAACAAATATGATTAAAAAACATTCATATTTTGCCACATCATTTATTTCAATTTTTCATTAGGCGGCAGAAGCATACAACTCAACTCTTCTCTTTCAATTCAAACATCAGTGATATTTGGACTAACAATGGAAGACATTTTCTTCACGATGGAAAAAGAAGCTGAGACCACTCACCGAGTGCGAAAAGAAAGGGAAAAACAGAGATTTAATAAAAGATACCCCTTTCGAATCCATGAAGTGATGCCACAGAATCAAATGTAATATATCTACTGTTACTGTCTTTTGATAAACAGAACATTTTTTATTGCAGTCACACCCTGAGCAAATACCCCCTGAAGTTTTTTTTAATAATGAGGGATTAGGATTGTGGAATTCGCACTCCCTCCCACTAGTCAGGCATTAATCATCGCTTTGTGCCCTAATTCCGGTTGCCAGCCTCATAATTAAACCAAAAAATGGCGACAAGTTTATACAAGTTCTAAATGCTGAGATAGAAAGAAGAAAATATGAGATTTTTTCAATGTTTTTATATCTATAAAGCATATATTTTCTCTAACTTCCCTGATTTATCGATTCATTTTGCGAAGATATACAAGACCATGTTGTTAAACTAATGTTATTATCTTTTGTTCCACAAAACTAAGGTATCTGTAAACACTATATATTAATCAATTTTAGTTCAGTACTTATTTCTTATGTGAAAGCTTTTATTAATAAGAAAGGAATGGCATTTGATGAAACAAGGATTCTAATATGAATTTATAAGTAGTATTAAATATGCTCATACCGAGCTAGCAGTTGAAAAATTAATGTTCTGGTTTTCAGTTCAGTAGTTCATGAATTTAATCATCACCTTTAGAAACAATGATTATAGTCATTTGGAATTCATTTTAGATTCGATTATAATTGATCCTTACGAGTAAAAAGTGAGATTAGTGCCATAAATTAAAAAAATTAGGATAAATTTTGAGCTTAAAGGTAAGACTTATGTCACTATCATTAAAAAATAATCAATAATATATATATATATATATATATATATATAATTGATTAATTAAAATACTATATTATCTATATTTTCCCCTCATAAAATAAATAAAAATTCGGAAATTATTCCGAAAATTTGCGAAGTTGCAGTATACGATATTTGTTCTACCAGAAAAATGCCTTTTAAAGTGATCTTTTTCACGAAAATGTATCTAAAATTAAATGCTTTTATTAAATTTTATTAAAAATAAGCTCCCTCTTTGTATTATAAATATGATAATATATAAGAGAGAGTTATAGATAAGAGTTTGTTTTTATATCAACTGTTTCAAATATCTTCTTCGATTATAGTTTTTAACGATAAAAGTTTAAGCGATATGGATAAAAAAAATAAAAGAAAAACAATTTTATCTGCTTTCTAACAAAACTATAAGATTTAGAAGAATTTTACCAAATAATACATTTCATTTTTTCCCTTGTATTTTGGAAAGATCTTCCAAAGACCGCTTCTTCAAATTTCGATAAAATGTCGAATGTAAGATGAAAAAGTAAAATAAAAATTTTTTTCTCTTAAAAAAAAAAAAAAAAACTCTTCAAACTATTATCCGGAAGAGGAAGAAAACTTTTCACATTTCACTCTCCAACCAGTTCATCAGTTGTATTGAAAGAAAACGGGGGGAGAGGGAAAAAAATCCCATTGCTGATACAATTCCCTGTTAGGAGGTGGCTCAAGTTCAGAATGCTCATAAGACGAATGAAGATGCGAAAAAATTCAGCAAAGCACCTCGCCTCTTAGCATCTGCAGTTAATACGATCAGTAACGAAAAAAGGTGAATTATTCTTTTTTTCTCTCCTTATTCCACAGTTGGCTTTGAAGAAAAATCGTTGATGATTTTTCCCCAGGTGATAGGGACAAAGAGGGAGAAAAGTGAAGGGAAAAAAAGAAGAGGCTATCTTTCGATTTCAACAATAGCTGAAAGGAGTGGGGCTTATCAAAGCTGGACCGTCAGTGCCTTGCAAGTGGCCATAGAAGTCATCCTGGTCAATGGAGAGAAGGAGATTTGCGAGTGTGTGGACAACCTAATGGGGCCCATTGCCAGAACGTTATGGAGGGTTGGCCCAGGACATTAGATGGTCAGATTCATTCCGTAGTAGAGAGGCGACTGTAGATTCATTCTGGGTCTTTGTCAAGTTTATCCACGTTCAGCATACGCTGAAAGGTGTTTCAAAGTTTCTGTTTGGGATATTTTTTGTTGTTAGAATCGTAAGGCCTTTGTTGAACGTTCTAGACTCGAGATTGAAGAACCTGTGGAATGGCGTGGATGTATCTCGTAACGACTATTCCACCGGTGACCTTTTTCAGAAGGATGGTTACAGAGTTCTTTCGAAAGTATATCGAAGCTGTACTTGTTGTAGGCTTGGAGTAATAGCCAGATGTTGAGTTTTATTTAACGACACTGCGTTATCCATTACGAAATGAGTTGGAATGGAAAAGGCTCGTTACAGATGAGAAATTTTTATCGAATTTAGAATTATTTTCCTATATATATGTACAAAGCTATACACCTTTTTATAAAATAAAACACATCTAGAATCGCCATAAAATGGATCGATATTATATTGTTTGAATTAAATAAATAATATATCTTACAGTAATGGCACTATCCGTATAGGCAGTTGGTATTAATGGTTCAAATATGCGATAATACCGACTACCTATAATGTAATTTTTGTGTTGATTTTTATGGCGTATTAATTGATGATAGAACTTATTCTCATTAAGAAAAAGAATTATGAATTGAAGTTTCAAACATTCTGCAGAGTTTGTAAATTCAAACCTCCTATTTTAAAATTTAAGAAAATTTTTCTCTTCTTTCTATTGTTTTCATTCGTTTTCCAAAGATAAAACCTTTTCAACATTATCTTAAAGTTATATTTAAATGCTTTTAATAAAGAAAAATAATTTAAGTAAAAATATGATATTCGAGTTCATCAAAATTTTAAAACAACTAGAAATTTAAAAATTTGATGACCTATTCTTTTGATTATTTTATAATTAAAAACAATTATTTTCGTTGTCTATTATAAATGATTTCAGAAAACATAAATTGATACTTTTAATAAATGTAAAATTTATACAGAACACAACTGACCCATTCAATTAAAATTTCTGTTATTACCGGTGTATTTGGGCAATCAAAAAGTTGTACAGTATTGAATTAATTAATTAATTCAATATTGTATAATTTTTTGATTGTTCTACGAGTCATGTTTTTACATGGTATTCTTATTTACAAATCTTAACAATGCATTAATAACAAGTATACTTTTCTTATATATCCTAATGTTTCACATTGAACTATGTACTATAGTATACGTACTACATTACTATAATATATATTTTATGATATCTTATATTTAGAGTAATATTTTTTTTATTTCTGTTTTCTAGCTCAAACATGGATCTATAGAAGAATGGAATTCAACTATAGTACGAGCTATATTCAGTACTTTTAACAATACTTTCACTATGCAATTATACAAATGGTTTTTTTTTTTTTTTTTTTTTTTTTAAATTTTTTTTTATATATATATATACTAAAGTATGCATTATACTATATACCTTTTTACTTTAAAGTACAGAGTCCGGGGCTCTCCTTCCTTCCCATTATGTAGGTAATACCTTTATAACTTAATTATCGGTATTTTATTATACTATGTTTTTACATGAATTTTTACATGGAATAATAGCAATTATATATGTTACAATATCTTTTACTATATTTTATTACACTTTATGGTCTGTTCTTATTATTTTTATATAAAAAATTGTAAGTTTTTAAAAAGTTAGAATCAAGTTCCATGTAGTAAAAAGCTTGTTGAAAACATTTTTGTACAGAATTTAATAGAACATCGCAGTTAAAATGTTTATTATGTTTTGTTTTATTTTACCTTAAGCTATTTAGAATAAAATTTTTACTAAATAATTATTCATTTGCTTAAAACATTTCTTAAATCTAATTTAATAAATTTTTTTATAGACAAAAAATTTTTAAGCTTGTCATTACTTTGCTGATGTACTAATGCGGAATTTATTGATTTGCTACATTTCTATAATATTTCTTTTTTTTATCATTCTTACATAATGACGGTTAAAAATTTGCGCAAATGTTTTTCATGATTTAAATTTAAACAACGGCAGATTCATTAATTGTGAATTAATTATTGTAATTAAATATTAAATAAAAAGAAAGTAGATGTCTTTAACTTTTCTATTGCACTAATAATGATTTTTTGATTACACATAATATAATTTTGATAAATTTTTTAGAGTTAAAAATAAGAGTCACAATAATAATAATGGAAAATTAAAAATCAATATTTTTTAACAATTTTTATGAAATGATTAGATTTTATTTTTTTTAAGTAGAATTCCATTTTCCCACTATATAATGACTTTGTGGAACTTAATTATGGTATTTCGATTTCACTTAAATAACTTGTGTATTTTTATCAATAAATAAATCATACTTTTCTGGAAAAACAACTAAATTCGGCTAATACATAAAGTGTGTTGATAGTTTCATTTGTTTTCTTTTCGGTAAATGCATTTCTTATCGCGATAGAACTTATTTCCGCTAGTTATTTCTTATAATTTACTTTTAAATTCGTTTCCACATTATGGAAATGACTTTGAAGTTATTTTTCTTTTTCTATTGCAATGAGTAAAAATCGTCTATTGCAGTGTTTTCTTGACTGAAGTCAAGTAATCTTATTTCAAAAATGAGTTTTAAAAATTGGATATTACACAAAACGTTAAAATATTATTGTGAGGAAAATTATTCTTGAAAAACAATTATTCAAAAAGATATAAATTTTTGTTATTTTGAATAATGATATATAGTATATTATATCGCACGAATTTGAATATTTAAATAATACAAAAATTCCTATGTCTCCTATTCCTGTATTCTGATCGTATAATTTTATAAAAACCTTATTCTTTAAAACAAATTTTTTTGGGAATTGTAAAAATCGAAATACTTCAGCAATTAAAAATTAAAAAATATGACCATAAAAATTTAAAAATTATACTCATATTTTTTTATAAATGATCAGTTCAGAGTTTGCTCCAAGATTTTGTTTTCTTGGATTTACTTCCGTTGTATTTTCAAAAATATGCGTAAGTAATGAGAAAATTCAAGCTTTATTTAGTGGCAACAAAAGTCTATTCTATTTACACTTATAATCGTGTTACTTCGAAAAATTGATCGTGGTACTAATTTCGCTTATGATTGTTTCTGAAATATATTGTTAATGACTGAATAAAACTGGGATATTCTTAAGTAGCTTTAGTGTCATTTTACCATTTTCTTGTATGGAAACAATTTTATAATCTATTCTTAGTAATTTATTGTTTTATTATAGAAAAAGCATGATGAAGTCGCTCTTCTTCATAAGGATATTAAATAGATATAGCTCTTAATTGCACGTTAGAATCAAAGGAATTCCTAAGGAATTTCAAATTGGGGGAAAAAACATTATCGTAATTTAAAAGAATTTTTTGAAAAAAATGTTTCATAGTGAAAAAATAATACATTCGAACAAAATTTACCGGATGACTTTTAGAACAATTGTTTTGTCAGAAATAATTCGAATGGATAATGTAGAATAAATATAAAGAGTAATTTTTTCTGAAAGAGTTTTAATTTTTATTCTCAATTTTAATTTTCATGTAAGTTATTTGAGTTTTATTTTTAATAAAATAGTTTGCTTAAGTTATTATATGGAATATATTAAAAAATCTGGTTATGGAACCAATTTTTTCCAAATTCATTAATAAATTTTTATTAAAATTGCGTTTCTGCATTTCAAATAAAACAACCATTGACTAAAGATATTAAATTATATGCAACAGTGTTATTTGGTAAACCACAACCTTAAATATGCATGTCTGAATGAAAGAAATAAAAAGACCACACACACAACAATACCCATAACAGATAACATAGTATTATAAAAAATAAAAACTAGGAGATTATAGATAAAAAAAAAAGCTATCTTTACACAATAATATGCCATTCCGGTTTCAGCAGTTAATCCCCTGCGAGAATCGGGGTCGGTGGAGACAGGGATCTACGAGCCCGCCCCCGATGTCACGGGATCAAAGCTATTGTACGGCACTCGCCGACCCTTTGTACGAGCACACGCGCCTCCCTCTTTCCGCCAAACGATAAAGATACTATCGTCGATTCCTGGCGCTTCGCATGCAGCACGCGCCACACCTATGATACACCGGAGAAGATGCGATACAAATTGCGAGGGGGGGGGTTGCGGGGGAGGGTATGTGCACTGAGAGCAGTGGTTGTTGGAAGGCTTTCTTCTCTCCGTTTTCTGTTTTGCATCTTGTTATTGTTGTGGATGAGACCTAATTTCTCGAGAGATGAGGAGGAACTGCGAACTGTTATCATTTATCTGTGCAATGGCCTGATTTATTTTTATTCTGAAGTTTTTGAAAAGGACAAAAAAATTAGTCTCTAAATCTTTGATATTTTTGGTATATGTATATATTTATTGTAACCATTTTACTAAACGGTCCTATTAAAATAAGATAGCATCGATAATCGTTATAGATATGGAAAAAAGCTATATTTTTATTAGTGTCTTGACCTGTTCCATATCATACAAAATTGTTACAAATTAAACAGCAAAACTGTTAATTTATTGCATAAACATTTGTGTATGAAAAATCATTTTATTTTATTAAACAGAACCAAATTATTCTTTTATTAACAATTTACGATTTTTTTTTTATCGGTACAGATGAAAATAAATAAAAAACGAAAATTATTCTTCAAGAATGTTGTTTTACCGCTATATATACATAAATTTATATAAATTAAATATTCCTTAAGAATAAGAAATGCTGATTTTATCTTATATATTACTAAACAAATAAGCAAAGATTTTAATAATATTTAAAATTGATAT
>JAPDSC010084316.1:42270-56974 GCA_026290005.1 Latrodectus geometricus | reverse complement strand
TTTTTGAAACTTGAAAAAATATTTAAAATATATTACAAAAATATTTATTTTAGAATAAAACGTAATATATATTGTATTGTAATATATTTGTAAAATGTAATTTTCAAATATCTGTTTCAATTACATATGAAGTTATGAAATTTAAAAACATGGTAATGTTAAGAAAATTAGTTAAATCAATAATTTTTCTTAAAAAAAAAAAAAAAAAAAAAAAAAAATTACAGACATTTTTACTAATTCTTGATTTAAATCTTCTCAAATAATTGATTAGAACAATTAAATGAATTTCATTTTTTCTAATCTATCATGTTAATAAAATATCAATTTAGATTTAAATGATGATTTACAAGTTTTTGTTTCTTGATTTTGCTTAATTTTTACTCTGATAGTCCATGAACATACTCATATTCAAAATTCAAGAAACCATGTTACCGAATAAAAAATGAATGTTGATGCCATAAATTGATTTGTAAAATAATTCGATTTTGAATAATATCGGAAATACACGAATAGTTCACTCTCATATCGATATTTGTCACGTGAAAATAGTGCAAAATCAGATACATGCAACGTTTTGAATAAGCACCTACTGTTTTTAAACCAGAGAAAGAATAATAAAATTTCTTGTTATTTACAATAAAAAGAGCTTAAATTCTTACATCAATCATACATCAATTTAATAAAATCTGAAAAATTGATTGTACCAAATTACATTTTATGACGAATTAGCTGGAACTTAAAGGAGGCGATTTGAAAATTAAGCAGTTCTACAAAGTACGGTTTGAAAATAAAGCAGTACTACAGTTTTTAATCTGCGATTAAAAAAAAATTACATTAACTTTCTTTTGTGAAAACTAATGTTTTCTAATTATTATAATTAGATTAATAATTTTAAAGATTGTAAAAAGAGGATTTTTTTATGAATCAACATCTTTAATATCCAAAATTATTATTTTAAAAATATAAATATTAATATCTACAATAAAATGTTTTTGAATAATATTGTTTCTGTCAGATATTCAGATATATTTAAGAAATTCGCTCAAGAAATAAAAAATTAGCAATCATTTTTTATGGGGAATCATCTTTTGTCAAAAGTCATTGAA
This sequence comes from Latrodectus geometricus, assembly GCA_026290005.1. Taxonomy (NCBI): domain Eukaryota; kingdom Metazoa; phylum Arthropoda; class Arachnida; order Araneae; family Theridiidae; genus Latrodectus; species Latrodectus geometricus. The sequence continues at coordinate 55,868 of JAPDSC010084316.1, read as the reverse complement.
ATTTAAAAAAGAAATTCTCAACTAAGGACTGGAATTCTTAATGCAAAATAGAGTCTCCTCCCATTAACAAACCTCAGATGTTGTTTACATTCACGATTCGAGCAGTTTTTGAAAAACAGAAATTCGAATTAATTATTGGATTCCATTTTTGTATTTTTTATATATATTTTGATTGCATTTTTTAATATTCGCATTCAACAACTGATGGGCAAAAGTACATAAGACAAACCATAAATTAATATTCGCCGAATAAGAAGACAAATTATTGTGATACAAGTTTCCATTGTAAACTGTAAATTTCATTGTTGTAAATTAAAATATATTTCATTGTAATTATTGTTATATTATATGAAATAGGAAAATGTGAATGTGAAATTACTAGACAGGACACAATAAAATAATGGCTTCTGCATAAGAAAAATTGAGATATATTGCAATAGTATCTTTTAAGTAAAATTTTGATATTTATTACTTTAATAAAGTGAGTATTTACAGTTTGCTATCATATTATCTTTTAATTGTTGCAGATTATCTTTAATTTTTATATATATTTAATTTAAAATGATGTTTATATAAATTACATGAATGTTTTTATAATTAATTGATTTTGCCTGAAACTGTCTTTTATTTAAAAAATGTATTTTATATTTATAATGTTTTGTATATTCACATGGAAGTGAATTTTAATTGTTTCGAAAATATCTTATTTTATTCTTGTTTTTTTGATAATAACAGAATTTATTCCCAAACTTTAGATATGAATTTGTTTGATAATTTTAAAAAAAAACTGCTCCGAATGTAATGAGCTATAAAAAAAATTCTAAAAAAATGAAAATTGTTATTCGGAATATTTTATGAATATTTTACAAATAAAAAAAAATATGGAGGATCTTCCTTTGCAAAATGTTAGGAAGCGTCAAAATATAATTTGATATTTTTTATAACGGAATAAATTGTCTAAATTTCTGAAACGAAAATAGAAATTCAAAACTAATCACAGATTGATTAATTCATTAATAATCAAGCATAAGGCTATTTAAAGAACACAAAAAATTACAACTGAGGAAAAATTTTCCTTTTCTAATCAATGAACTCATCAAGGTGTTTTCAAACTCAACAATAAAATTATCTGCATTGTAAAAAGAATAAGTGTTTAACCCTTTCAGCAAGAGGTGCGTGATGGAAATAAATATTCGAAAAAGTTCATTAATAAAACTTGGGATTCCACTGATGAAAAGATGCGCCGGAGGAATACTTAGATGTCTTCATTTCAACCTCAATTATCTTGGCGAAGATTATTTTCTCGAGAGCGCCAAACTGGGATGGGTATACGGGTAATTTTCGAATAGGAAAAATAAAGAAATGAGAGCTAAATTATGCAATGAAGATTATTTGCATAGGTCATTGGAATATTTATGATAACAAATGAATATATAGAATGCTATCCTATATGAACTGTTCATACAAATATTTTAATTGTTTCCTTAATTTAAAAAACAAAAATTAGCATGACTTATTTTTAGAAGATAAATTTTTAATTAGTGAAATATAAATGAAGAGATGTATAAATAACATGACATTAAATATGTTTTCTTTTAACCTATTTATCTCTACCATTTTAAACTTATTTAATTTTGAATGATTATGTATATCTAACAATAATAAAAAGTGTGTAAAAATATTTATATAAATAAAAATTATATATTATATATATAAAAAGTATTTATCAGCATCTGGAGTAGCACTTAATTTAAGTATAGATAAATTTCATTGCAAAAATAATGATAATTTCGACTGGTTTCTTACACTACTGATGCTACTGAAGGTATATTTTTCAACATTGAGGAAAGAAACGAATTATAGTTGAGATATCAGAGTTATAAGCAGAACCAAAACAATCCATTTGATTTTTTTAAAGAAAGAAAAAAAAAACTGTGCTGCTGCAGAGCTAGAAAGTATGGATCGGGCTGGAAACAATTAAGTTGATGAGTGATTTTGCAGAGCGAAGACTAAGAGAAAATTAATATGGGATGCTGCCTCTATAGATGGTAGACTTTGCAGAGGCCACCAACTATAGATATAACCCGTTTTGATACTATAATTCAACAACGACACATTATCTGCAGGTGTGTCGGAAGATATATCACACACACTGGCAAAAGCCCACTTTGTAGCTCATTGTTCACAATTATAATTGAATTGTTTTGCAGGTTTATGGTGAGTTTTGGCACATGGGGGATGATCCACATCGGAACTCAAAATACAAAGTACATTCTGGATCATTACAAAGGTTCTGTTTCACGAAGAGAGTCCAACCTGAGAACAATCGAACTGGAGAGACCAGCTATCTTGTTGTTTAATATAAAGAGATGAATACAAATTAATATTAAATTTTATGCAATATTATTTGTCTCACCAAAATATTTTGTTCAACAAATATAAGTCTATGAAATATACTTAACGAAATCAGTAATATTCTTTTATGGAAAAAAAACTGGAAAATAAAAATTGTGCTCAGTTATGAAAAACATAATTTAAATTCCCTCTCAACAACTATACTTACATCTTTTAATAATAATTTTTAGAAAATGCTAATTTTAATCACACTGCGAATAAACTAAGAGTTTAAGATTGTAATATAGCACTTTTGAAAATTCCCTGCTTATTAGAATACGCCAATTTTCAAAATTAAAAATAAATATTTTATTTTACCTCATTTATTACTTTATCTGTTCTAATTATAGTCCATTGAAAAATATGGAAACATCTGTGATATCATGTTGGGTGACTTCCAACATGTTTTTAAGGTCTATAAAAACTGGTAAAATTTAATTCATAAGCTAAGAATAAAATAAATGCAACTTGTCGGAAATACAACATATTCAAAACTGAAAGTAAATTATGAATATCTTTTGTCGTTAGGGAGCTAATTTTACAGCTCAAATATTAGAGGAGTCAGAAGTTCTGTGTGAAAGACATGTTTGATTTCGTGACAGCATTCGTGGATCCGTCTTCCATCAGAATACATTCTCTAATTTTAAGGAGGAAAGTTTAAATAAGCTCTGCTGTATCGCCAAGTGGGATCCTTGAATATAAATAATATGGTTGGAAGTATATCTCTTATACTCTCTCTTTTTCCTTTTTTTACATAAGAAAATCGAAATCTTTTTTTTTTAAAAAAACTTGTATATAAGAGGTATTGAGTTAATTTCTGAAAATATTCATATCAAACCCTCATTAAAAATTTCGATGATATCATTTTAAATGGTATTGAAACACAACAAAACGTGCGCAGAATGGAGAAATATTTTTGGGCTACATATAAAAATTTATATTTTACTTATATATTTGAGAATCTAAATTTATTAAAATGAAAAGCTGATTTAATCAATTTAGATCTGAAAATTCCCAATTAAACTATTTGTGATTATAATTTATTATTAAAATTATAGAATCTCTCGTTAATAAATCAATGTTTCTCTGGTAAATCTCTTCACTATTCCGGCTTTATATGAAATAGATAGGAGGAGTTTTGAATTAATAAAATATTTATTTTTGATGTGTACAAAGTTGCTCCATTTAGAGGTGATCTTAAAAACGGTCAATTTAAAGGAAAAATCTATCCTGATTATAAGGTTTTTATAAGTGTGTGAACACATAAAAATCTTATAATCTTATCTTCGATATCTTAAAATATTTCTCAATATATTCTCTAATATGTAATGACTTTCAATTATTTCCCTTATCTTTTGAATTTAAGTTTTTATTTAAAAACTTTTATAAATTATTTACTATATTTTAAAGTTTTATGAGCACTGATATAATTTTGCCTTACATGAGTTTATATTGCGCTAGAGCGTCTTATTCAGCTTTATTCAAAGGGTTTCTTACATGTAAATTCTCTAAACGGACACTTTGTAATGTTTTAGCTGATAGACATTTCATACTTCTTGATTTATTATCATGGATACATAATTCAAATCTCATAATTTGTTGTGACTCTACAGCCATTTTTTGCATATTTTGGGTAGTTGTTCCAATACTCAAAATAAAGTCCCAACCGTTGCAAATATCCACACCCGAGGAAGGAAATGAATTCATGAAGTATTGAACTAAAACCCAGACAGCAAATAATTTAAATTTCAGCCTATGCAACAAAGATTTTAATTTACCATATTTACTTAATTTTCCGAAGAAAATTTTAACTACCTACAGCTTTTATACAAAGTGAAACAATTACTATAAAAATTTGTTAGATATAATAAGGGTAATGCCAATTATAAAAATAAAATTGATATTACCCTCATTATGAAATAAATCTTAAGATGAGGCAAAAGAAACAAATTGATATTTACCAAGAGTCGAGATTTACAGAATTTTCTTCCTCCAGAGCCGGACCCTGCTTGACTCCGGATGCCTCCGGACCACGAGGATCCTCTTCTCTGCTTCCAGCTGACATGTCGGAGGATATTTTCACCCTTTTTCCTCCTGCCGCAAATCATCTCCTCCCGCGGGTCCCCATCCATCCTGGGAGTGGTCCCGCCTCTGCTCCGGAATCGATCCCGGAGGAGGATCTCGCATCCCGATTGGAGATTCCTCCGGATTCCAAGACGATTAGGGTGGAATCCCATTGGATGGAAGCTATCATCATTAGCATCTTTGCAAGTTGGGTGCCGGGGTGTCCCGTTTCGAGGATCCTTCCTTCCCGGAATGAAGTCCAAGAATTGTTTCGAACAAAAATGATAAGATAATGGCTCTAATAGAATTTCTTATTTAAAACATACGTTTTTCAGTGTTTGAATAACTTTCTTTTCCGAAATAAAAGTCTAATGTAGTTTGATAAGAAAAGCGAAATGCATCAAATTGTAAAGAGTCCATTGTCTAAATTATTTTTGTTTTATAAAATATCACTATCCCATAACTGTTAAAGAAAAGCAGACGACATTTCACCTCCAAAAAAATGAATGCATAAATATAAGCAGCAATACAGGCTTTGATATTTACTACAGCAATAAAAAAATGCGTGTACTTTATGAGGAGCTTTCCAGTTAACCATATATTTCGTTGTTTCGAATAGTTAGAAAAACCATTAAGATGTAATTCAAAAATATAAAATAACATCACATTACGTTGTTCAATTAATAGCATAAACTATTACAAATGCCTTCGTATATCATATGGTTTATAAATTAATTGTATCGAGTTTCAAATGTTTATCAGTTTTCTCTACAAATCCATATACTTTTTTGTCGCTAACTAGCAAACTGAGGTACTAGATAAGTATTTATATTAATAACTGTATGCGTACATTCATAAAATAACTCGATGTTGACAATATTTAAGTTTTGTGCTTCCTTTTTGAAATTCATTTAATTGATCACCTTTTATTGAAAATGTCACCAATTTCTCGAAAATAAACATATAATCTTGTAGTCTTTGAAATGTTAGCAACTTTAACGATAGGAGACCAATTCTAAAATCCATCAATGACAGAGAATATAAGTAAGAATAAGCAAAATAAGAATACAGAAATTTTCGAAAGAAAGTCAGTAACTGCATAAATATTGCAAAGGAAAATGTCTCAAAAAGATTTCAAATGTTACAACACTACATAAGCGTTAACAATGTATTAAGTTAAATATCATAGTAGATGAACTTACTATAGCCTAGTGGTAGGACAGAATTCATTGAAGCATGATGTCCAATTCACTGTTGAACCTCTTTCACTGTTGAACGATGGGAGATGGATGTTGCAGTTTGACGTTCTAATGCTGTTTTATCAGGGTGGGTGCTTGGGAGTTTTCTGGATTTTCTACCTTACGACACATGAATAGGAACTACTATCTGTGAAAAGTCTTTCCAGAAGACAATGCCCTTAAGTGTCGTTCGACCATTATGCTTTCCACTGCTATATCATAATATCATAGTACAAAGAATCGTCGAGGACTAGTTGTAAGATAGCTCTTTTCGGCTCAATGGTTCTTCCCTATTTGAATAAAAAAAAATGCTGCAAATCCTGACCTCAGGTAGAATTTAAATAATCTAAGTCAGCTTTTTCATTAAATTCATCTACATTCTGTACATTGTCTTCATTTGGAGACATCAATCTCAACATCTTTGAATCCTGAATATCTTCACTGATTTATATGTGCTTATATATTTTGCACAAACCAAAACTAGGCCACGGTGACCTGGTTGGTTTGGGTGTTTATTCTCAGCTTTTATATGTTCAACTTTTACGAAAGATAGTGAATTCAAATCCCCACCCAATGACGATCCGTCGTGTTCACAAATGGCGGCTGGGACACTTCAAATATGTTGTGGTCGCATTGTCTCCCATGTGAAATGATATCACTGGTAGAGCCCAACTCACATGGTTACGGACAGGGAAGCATGTTAGTGCAATAGCAAACCAAAACTAGAATATTTTTAGGTTTTGAAATGCAAGTAAACGCAGCATCGGTACAAACGACTCAGTGCTTAAAATTTAATTTGCAGAACTTAAACGACGTGGCGTTTCTTCTGGTAATTGCGCTAGTTTAATTTTAAGAAAATGTTCTTTGCTCTTCTTGTTCTTAAACCTAAATGTTAAATCCAATTTTCGAACTGAATATAAGCAAGATATTAGCAGTACTTATCAACTTTTATTTCGCTAGCATTTCTTTTCATATAAGGTTCATCGTCTATAAATATTGTACCGTCATTTATATTTATTGCACATACAAATACTCTTTCGATTGTTGCCTTTTCTGCAAAAACCTTCGTTTTGTAATAAGAATAATTCATTAAATAGCTTGTCATAATCATTGTTTTTCCCCCTTTTTTTTTAGAATATGTTAATTTACGAATGAAATGAACGGATCATTCTTTAAATTTTCATTTCACTTGTTTCAAGTTTTTTTGTAAACCTCCACCTTTCGTCTCTTTCTTTCGGGAATACATGAGCTGTGAGCTGAATTAAAAAAAATATAAAGGTCAATAATCATTAATTTTTAATGTCAAATGTGTGAGATGTTTTGATCACGCTGTGATTTTTCTGTGTGAATTATATAAATAATATCACTTAATATTTTAGCTTCCTATCTGATAATATGAATTCATTGATTTATAAGATTTACAATTGAATCATATAACTCTTTGAGTTTGACAATCGTATTCGATTTTGGAAGACTTTATATGTTGAAACCTATTCCCCTTCATCCTATTAATTTTCGAGAATTAAGAATCTATTTTTTTAAATTGAAGTATCAATTAATAAACATTTAATGACTAGATGCTGAAAAAAATAATGTAAGATCCAAATCCATTCCAATAGTTGGAATTTACTTGATTTTAAATGAAAACCTCCTTAATATATTTGTTAAAAATCATAAAAATACAGATGCTCAAAAAGTTAGAAGAATTGATTAAAATTGGGGCCAATATGCAACTTAGTAAAAAGTATAAAATTACATAAATAGGAATCTCAAAAAAGAATTTATGGAATCTTAAAGATTTGTGTTTATAAAAAATTAATAAACTCGATATTTTATTTAATATATTAAAAATATTATCATCCTATGAATGTGTAAATTTTCGGATCTCCTCAAAAATGTTTAAATTATAGGATTAGCCCAAGAAGCACTGGAGAATATAAGAGACATCTAATTCTGTAAAATATATTGTATATCCATTTAGTGAAAAATAAGAGATATTTGAAACACTAAGAAGCTATGAACGTGATACATTATAATGTATTGTCAAAAGTATATTTCAGATATACATGGGATCATGTATTCTCTTTTATATCAGACATCTATATCCATGATTGTGATCATGGTGTACAGACTTTTACCACGTGAACACATATATATCAGAGATATATATGTGATCATGATAAAAATATTAACAGAGCTTACAATCGGCAGTAATAGGAAAGTTTTCTTCGGTTCCAAAACTCAAATCCTACCATTATTGTTGATTTTTTTTTTCCAACTGGCACCTTTATTGAAGTAGTTGCTTTTGTAATTCCGTAGATTTCCTCATTTACGAAAACATGATTACAAATAGTCTTCAAGTACTTTTGCAAATTAATATTATAGAAATTAAAAAGACTTAAAACAGTTTTCAGCTATTATGCTGTTAATTTATTTTGACAAATATCAAAGAAAATGGATTCAATGCAATTACTCATCTTTCTAAAAATTCCCAAACATACTCGATAAATTAAGGTCCTGTTATTGACTTAGCCTCATCATGAGCTGAATGATTTAAAGATGACCTAATAAATGCATCCTACATTATGAAGTCATATAGTATTCTGCTAGCATAAGGACACTCACATAAAGGTTAAGAATACTCTCTCTATAAACTTAAATAATTATTATTCAGCTTGGGAGGATACAAAGCATCCGGTGGTTTACTTAAAAGAGTTATGATCCGACACAGACATGGCTTCTGATTGATAAATTTCCTTCACAACTCCTTGATAAAAGATGTGTTCATGCTTTCAAAATCAAGTCATGCCTCCCATCTTATTGAAAGCATGTCGATTCATTCTTAAATGGAAAGTCTCGCATGAGTCACCGTCTAATGGACAGACTGATATGCCCACCTTAAAACATACAGCTGGGATATGATAAAAGCCATATACAAATAGCTATTCACCTGGCTAGCAAATCGCGAATCACATGTACGATAAACGTTACTAATAATCTTTTAATGGTTTCAGCCAATGAGAATTCGAGAGTTTTATTTGCTTTGTCGTTCAATGGTTATTTTTTGCCCTCGAGGACTAATTAGACCAGATCTACAGTTTAAAGTGGAATCCGATCCATTATAAACTTCAAACCCGAAGTGGGATTTGAGCTTATAGGTCATTGCAAGTTTGAAATGTATAGTTTTGTTCCTTCGAAAGCATAAAAAAAATATCGGTCTCTGGTAGAGGTCTTAGAATTAGGCTTTCTTTTTGAACCATTAAAATTCCCAGTTCATGATTCAAAATTGTTAATAAAGTCCATTTCTCATAAGAGAACTGACAATTAGATATTTGATTTTTCTGTAAGACTAACTTGCCTTTTCTTCCTCAATATCTCTCCAACGCAATTCCTTCGGAAAATTGAGGCTTAAAAAGCCAAATAGGTTGTTATTACATTATATAGCCGAGATATAGGTTTGGGGAAAAAATGCTTTGGCAGTTAAATAGCATTGTTTTGTCTTCATGATTTATTAGTAATATATGCTGGTAATAAAATTGCTGTGTAGGCACATGAGTTCTCTGGTTGTCATCTGCCATTTATGAATCTTGAGCCAAAATATGACACTCCTTATCACTACAGCAAAATGTGCTTCTTTCAGATATGTTCATGTACATACAAATCTCCCGAAAACTAAACAAACCTTTGATTCATGTATGGTATTACCACCATTTTATTTTAATTACACAATCTCATTTGCTATTTTTGAATATAAATCATGCAAAATACACGCAGTTAAAAAATTTAGCGAACTATTAATATTTATTAAAAAAGTTGTCGATTCTCTTGTTTGTATTATGATATGATTCACTGATGATCCCATGATTGTATGATTATGAAATCTCATGTTTCTATGGTTAATAATCAAATATTTTAGACATCTTGATTCTCTCTGAAGCTTATTTCCCTCCAATATAAATCCTGAACGTCTCTCTTCAGAGCAGCTATTTTCCAGATGTGGTGCATTTTCTTTGTCTCACTTAAATAAATCTAGGAAGCTATAATATTTCTCTTTTTCAAACAAATGCAATAAAAACAAAAGCAGATTATTTTTCTCTTCATTCACTATTATGACTTTTTTTTATCATAGCTTATATTATTCTAAATTTACTTTATTAGTTATGGATTTTTCTAAATAAGTTAGGTTTTTCTACTGTAAAGTGAAGACTTAATATTTTACTATAACATTGTAAATTTATAACATTTACTATAAATAATGTAAATATGTAACATTTACTATAATATTTAATTATGACAGAAAGTTCTTTTCTTTTCACCAAATAGAATAAACGTGAAATCATTCGATTGATGACTAACCAAATATTTATTTTCTGTATTTTCATTCTCTCTCTCTCTCTCTCTCTCTCTCTCTCTCTATATATATATATATATATATATATATATATATATATTCTTAAAATAAAAGTTTCAACAATGAATCATTTTTATACATTTTAAAATCACTTTATTTTATCCACGAAATCGTTATAACTACTATGAGAGAAATAAATAAGCTACCACCAGAGGGCTAATTTTTTATGAGTCAGTATCATCAAACAAGTATAAGAGAGAAGAAAAGGTATCATTCTATCAAAAATATATTAGTGAAATTGGCTTACAAATAATTCATCTTGCAACTTTTGGCGAAATAAAATTCATTGTGAATTAAATAATACAAAAGTGTCAGCTCCAATCTTCCTTGTAAAATAATCACAAAAAAAGATTATAAAATAAATTTATAAAGGTTTTCTAATATTTTTGGTGGTCCGCTTTTTTGCCTTTAAGAAAAGAGCAGTGTTTCCTTCTCTCAACATAAATTCCTATCCAACTACTTAACTGAAAACTATATGATTACTATTCTAGATTTTCTATTCAGCAATTTCGAATGCCACTTCGGGTAAAGATGTCTGTAGTGATTTGCAATCCACCCTGAATAGTAGGCTATGATCAAATTATATTGCGAGTGAGAAGATGTTGACACAGAGACAAACCACCGTCACTGTACAAGTAAGAAGGGGATAATTAGTAGTAGATTTTAACATTTGCAAAGGCAGAAAATGAAAACTTAACTAACAGGAAAAAAATATTTTTAAAACTAAAATAGTGATTCTCTTAGTAGTATATCTAGAGAAGAAAGTATTCTGTATTCTTGCATTCTAGTGAGTTGAAACTAGCATTCTTTTTGTACTTCACATGAGAAAAATACTTATAATAAGTAAGTGAGTGCAGAAAGTTCAGTTAAACGTTTGAATTCCCCCCCCCCTAAAATTAAAATATTTGTGTTCCTTAGTCGAACATCTACATAAAAAATTACAAAAGAGGTATGTAATGATGATAAAAACTCAATATATGAAATGCCAGTACTGGAGAAAATGTATGTTAACCAATCGTATTCGATCAATATTCATATATGAACTCTACATTGAACAATCGAATGTGTGCGAAAATTCTAAAAATAACATAAAAGGTCTCAATTTTGATAGTGATTGCGAATGCAAACATCACAGGTTATAAATACAGTAAAACAATTCAACGTATCCTGATTCATTAATATCTAAAAACTTTACCCCTTCCCAATCGTATCTTAAGAGAAATGTGTATGAATGTGCCCTTAAAATACTATAAAATTGACCGTGGAATAATAATTGTTAATGAATTTCCTCCTTTTAAAGTATGTTTTAGTTTAATAAACTACACGAGTCATCCTTTTCGAAGATCAAAGTCTGGCGACATCTTCCACAAGAGACGCCTGAATGTGACATTTCGCATTCCAATTACTAGCATCAAATCTTACGCTTTTCCGACGGAAGATTCGCTTGAAGCAGAGGCAGAGCAAGGGACTTAATCAGGTGTTCTGAAACCGAGTCCGCAGACGATTTTCTAATGGGACTGCATGGAATCCGCACTATTCAAATTAGTGGGCTCTCCTCCTAGCTCTCAAACAAAGGGAACTGCTCGCTTTGCATGAAGAGAACGAAGCCAATTTGGCAGGCAAACGTCCAGAACAGATGTCTCCAGCCGCTATCATCTCTCCACCCCTGCCTTTGAGGGATCCATGAAACCTTTGTCGGTGTGTCCTCCCCGGGGCGAAGCATCCTGCACTGGATTTCAGAAGAAGTGAAAGCGACTTTTTAAAAAAGTAAATAAATAAATCCTTCCATTCTGTGTTTCTTATCCTTTGAGAAAACTTTCTGAATAATGTATCGTCTGCTTTTTTCCATGCCCACGGGAAGATCATCATTAAGCTTCATTCTTTTTTCTTCATTTTTATACAACTTTCTTTTCTAGATTTATTTTATTTGCTTCTGCAAATCTTTGCATTTGTCTCTTCCCTTTGTCAATAATTATTTTGCAATTCAGAAATCTTAGCATTACTTTCTTGATTTTCAGGCAATTCTTTGATTTTTCATTTCATTTGACAAAACGATGTGAAGATTATCGCGAAGTTGGAACAATTTACATATAGTTTGACTTTCCCATCTCTGTGATTACTTTTAATTTGGTATCAAAAGGCTTATTTTTCCTTTAGGCTTTTTGATACATGAACACCACAAATTCAACTCTAGATGATGATGTGTGTGACCTGTATCTCGAATATTCCTTTTTTGTTTTCAACTTTACACGTTGTAACTCCGCATACATTTATTTACATATTGAATAATTTTCCATTTTGCTTGCACAGGTAATGTCACCAATTGTTATTACCAAGTGAAACAAAATATCACTGATTGCTTCATTCACCATTAATATTTTTAACTTTTTACCTTTCACAAACATTTTACACATAATAAAAAAATAACTATGCTTTCAAAATAATTTTTTTTATATTAAAAATTATCATTTTTCCGTGAGCTGTCTCCAAAAATATCTACACTGCACGATTTGCGCCGGCGAAATGGAATAAATAGTATACATATTTACTTTTTATTCCTATTTACGCACATTCAATGCCGAAAAAATGCATCGTTTACTTCCAAAAATAGAAAAAAATTTTTATTATTCCGTAAATAACAAGTTTGTCAGCATTTTTTCTTTGTAATGTTTTAACTGGAAAAAAAATTTATTACAATATCAAGCATTCCCCATATAGAATTAGAAAGTGAATGTTATTGGTTAGTTCCTTTTAGCGACTTATCCTGGCCCCAAAAATCTAATAGTTCCGAAATTTTCCATTACACAAATTATTTATTTAATAATCATGAGTATCATGTTCTCACAGAATTCTAATCATACTTGGTAAATAATATAATGATTGATTAATGTTTTATTAAATCATAAAAAAATAACGTATGAATTGCTCTATGGATATTCATATTAATATTATCAACGCATTTTAAACGTTAAATTATTAAATCTGCGTTTAAAAATAATGTACTGACATTTCACATCTTAAATTATTACAGAAAAAAAATGTTAAAATTTTAATAATAATTTTTGGGAAACGTTTCTCATTGTGATATCAGCTTCACTCATCAATATAATAAGCTCTTCAAATTACCGTTTAATTGCTTAAAACTTGGATGATACCCAACTGTTACAGCGAAATATAGATTTTTCATTTATTATTTGGAGAATTATGTCAAAAAGTTCTCAATTTACGTAGACGTAGTCAAATTATAAATATGGAAAGGATGTTATGATGACAAAAATGCAAAAATTATGCAAGACATGATAATTCTCAAAGAATGAGCATAGAAATGAAAAAAACTATCGAGGGTCTAATTTTCTTCTTGAGCAAGTAATTTTCGAGCTCAATAATGTTTACTTTTTCTAATGGAATTTTTTTATTTAAGTATAGCGAATATAATCATATAATGATTTCTTTTATAAATATATATATATATATATATATATATATATATA
>JAPDSC010084316.1:27478-42170 GCA_026290005.1 Latrodectus geometricus | reverse complement strand
TTTTTTTTTTTTTTTTTGTTTGACAAACAGTGTGCTTGTATGTCTTCTTAGATGTTCCGACATGCATTTTGACTTTATTTTAATCTTGAAAATAGTACCTATACTGGAGATGAATATGGATTTTTTATCATAAGCACTGTAGATTATTGTTTAGTTCTTATGTTTAATTTTGAAAACTGCTTAAAAGCCAATATAATCTGTAAAAGGTCGCGTTTCTGATACTCGTAGTTATATGAACAAATCGAATTAAAAATATTGGTTTTTAATTAATAATTGACCTATACTAACATACTCATCAGAAACTTGGATAGTGGCACAAAAAGATGAAAATATTCTTGGATTATTTGAGCGGCGGATATTAAGAGTCCTTTTTGGAGGCACACAATTTGATGGCTTATGACACATACGCTCAAATTCAGAACTCGATCGTGCCTTCAGAGAATCTGATATCATCAAATATATTAAAATCCAAAGAATTAAAAGGAATGAATATGTTATTAGACTGAACAAATAATGTTCATCACAGAAAATATTCTTGGTCAGGCTCTCTGGAACAAGAGCTAGGGGTTAACGCAATATTAGATGGACTGGTTGCTTAGAAAAGGATCTCGTCATTTTATGAATGAATAGTTGAAAGACCAAGGCGAAAAATAGATAGGCCTGGATTAAAATTCTTGAGAAGGCCAGGATCTAGCAATAGTTGTCGTGCTACTGAAGAAAGAAAGAACTTATATGATCAATCTATTTTAGTTTGCTATTTTTGAAACGCTTGCTTTTTCTTCAACAGCTTCAAACTATTTTTTTTTTTCGAAAACAGATATTCGTAACGTATTTCAATATGGTTGAGACTTCTCAAATATACAAAGAAAAGAGATTTCAAAGAATTTAGTTTTAAATAATCTGACGCCATTTTATCACATCTTTGTGGTAAAGATACAAGACAATTAGCCAATTCTTCAATTATTCTATTTCCATATCTTGTGATTATCTGCTTAATTTCAGTAACAGGATAGTTTTCATGGATGTTTTGTTCCCTCATTTTTTTTAAAGCCTTTCTTTCTATCCCATCTTCAAATGAACTGCTGAGTGCATTTAATTTATTTGACAATTCCATTTGTGTTTATTATATGAGAAAAAGTTTTTAATTCTTTAAATGCTTTTAATATTGGAAAGGTTCGGAAAAATTATGTATATACCTGCACTCATAGCTTTGTCTCTTTTTTAATGGTTCTATCTACTCGATATTTAATGTGCCAAGAGTGAATAAATGAACCACATTCTCCAAGCGAATTAAAATTTTATCAATATGGATTGCAATATCAGAAATCAGATATTTTTGGTCCAATTCCTTATAAGTTCTAATACGTAAAGAATTAAGTTTCTCCATTTATATTTATATAGAGCTAAAAAAATTCTAACTTTTCGGTGTGTAAATAGGATTTTAACTTACATCGTCCTCCTGTCAATACTAATAAAGTTACAACTTCATTCTGTTTCTCATACACTAATAAAATGAATGATTCTTCATTGACACGTATTTCCTTATCGATAAATACCTCTTTACCTTTTTCTAATTGTATCTTTGGTTTCTCATTCATGTTATCACAGACTAAAAAAATTATTACCTTCATATACATATCTTGTGGTAGTTTTAAGTTTGAGTCTTAAAGTTTTGATGTAAATCTATTGAACGGGAAAATTTTGAAACCATCACCTGTGAACTGTACTCCTCGATCAGCGGAAGCGCAGAAAAAGTTTTAGTATCATAATATTTATTAGCACAATCTGTATCATAATGAGGTCTTTTTACACCTGAAATACTTGATTGTGAGCATAAAAATTCATGTTTTCACATGCTAAGAATTATTCCATATTAATCTTATTCTATAGAATACAGTAATAATCAAGATATTTC
This sequence comes from Latrodectus geometricus, assembly GCA_026290005.1. NCBI lineage: Eukaryota > Metazoa > Arthropoda > Arachnida > Araneae > Theridiidae > Latrodectus > Latrodectus geometricus. The sequence goes on along the minus strand of JAPDSC010084316.1, from coordinate 40,255 downwards.
TTGGTAACAACATCGTTTGCATTCACAGGTTATTTCACATTTGACACGATTTTATTTTTCGCATCATATCAACCATCTTTTAAAACAAACCATTATTTTTAAAATATTGTTTATTGACACCATCGTGACTAGCGCTCAGATCCGCAAGATGCGCGATTGATCTATTTTTAGCATTATAAGCCTCTCCATGGAGTGTTAAACATTATTTTCAAAATATCACCAATTAGCAACATTTTTCTCAGATTCTGGATCCTTTACATCGTTTATAGTTTTACCTTTCGCATCAAAATTTCCTTAAGATGAGTGCAGTAAACTTTTGCTTTGTAACATATCAATCATTGTATCTATATAATCCCTTGTATCAGAATCGAACTGGTCAACTGGATTTAAAAGATTGATAATTCTTTTTCCTTTTGCGTCGTATTTCTTTCTGATCATTTTCTGAAAGAATTAAACTTTTGTTGGACAAATCTCGAAGGGATGGCCTCAAATTCTTTCTACATCTGTCTACGTAAGATTTTGCAGTAACATTATTAGTATCCAAAGGTTCTCCAGCATTTCTCAATATCTTTTCCTCCATATTATAATTACCACCATGTGTCAGTTTAAACTCTATTCCTGGAATACCAGGAGGTCCTTCTTTAAGTTCTTCCTTAAGAAGTGGATAATATGCTGTCATTTAATACAATTAATTTCAATAGTATTCGGTTATTAAAATTTTAAAAAGATATCATTCATAGCTTCAATGTTTTGATCATGTTAAAATCTTGATTCTTTATGTTTAAGTATCATTTTTTGCGCTTTCGTAAAATGAAATAGAAAATATAATTCTTGGTCGTGTTATTTCTCAATCTCCAGTTGAACTTTATAGTCATGTTATTCGTGTCTATGTAATTTTCATGGGGAACTAGATGGAAATAAATGATTGGATATAATTTACCGAATAATTGACCATGCAGCAAGTTTTTGATGTAATGGTATTCAGACCAGATTCCAAAAGTGCTGTGTTTACGTTTACGCCAGCGACCTTCCCTGTACCCAGCTCAGAAGAGCTATACCAGAGTGATGGAAGCCGCTGGAGAGAAAAACGGGGTAACTGCAGGAGGGACGCCCATTTTGCTGCCTTGTGCTCTCAAGCATAGACACCGTAATGGACAATTTAAATGAAATTAACAAAACATTACAAATAATAAGGGAAATATATACAGGTATGTGTACAAAAGTTATGTAATAGAACAATATTATAGTAAAATTTTAAAAAAAAATGAAAAACTGTGATTGGTGAATTACATAAAACAAGGAGCATAACAAAATAGGTAATTAAAAGAAATAGATACGGAGTTAGAAGATCTTTACAAAGTAAAGAGTAGAGTTTTAAGTAGATAGGTGAGGCAGGAGTTTGATATGACATAGGGTTGGGAGCCGTTACTAGCTGGTATCGTCATGGAACCAAGTAAAAAGTCCTTCTTGAGTGATTAGGAAGTCCACAAGCTGGTTCAACTTTCTCCTGGAGATCTTGTTGTTGAGGATTGCTTTCTTCCAGGTCACTAACCATCTGGGAGCTGGACATGACAGATGCCAGGAAGCAGTTAATGGACAAACCGTGATGTAATGGAGAGGATGTCCTATATCTCCACAGGTACAATTAGATGAGACTGCAAGATTAAATCGGTGGAAGTATGTTGGAAATGGGCCATGACCAGACATAAAAAGAATTTCATTTCTTGTCCAGTTTAATGGCTTCATTGAGACAGAGGGTTCCACCTCATGAATCAAGCGTCCTGTCTTGGAATCAGTCCAACTTTGTTGCCAGTTCTCGAATATCCATTTCCGGCATTCTTGTTTGAGATGACAGCGTGGGAGGGGAACAATGAGAGGCTGGAGGGAAGAGAAGGCCACACTCTTCGCTTCCTTATCAGCTTCCTCATTCCCTTCTGTGCCAGCATGGGCTTTAATCCATTTTAATTGGATGGAGAAAAAGTTGGTCAGTTCAGCTTGGATGGAGCGAACTATAGGACTAGTTGTTGTTGGATTGCCGATAGATTTCAGGGCTGCTTGGCTACCTGACCAAATAGTTACAGGAAATTGCTGTTCTTTGGCAAACTTGACAGCTTCTAAAAGTGCTGTGTATAACCGATTGTAATAATCTTTTTCAAAATCCCTCATGTTACTTACAGTTGGAACCCTTACATTATTAACCATCAGCCAACATTCCGTCATATCTAAGTTGTCGAATAATATGTAGTTATGTTTTGCATTTTCATATCTTTCAGTGCATTGTGGTATGACGTACAAGGATAATACTTCATCTAATGTAGCATTTATGGAATAAGACCCGTTTAAGTTCTTTAAGAAAATATTCGACTTGACAATGTTGTGTTGGTTTTAGTTTATCTCTTCAGTCTTATCCGATAAACTTAATTCATTAAATTTTGTAACAGCTGAATTTTTAAGTCTAATATAAGGTAGCCAAAGTGATAAATATTCGACAACTACTTTGTATTCTCTATTTTGTATATGCTATTTTGTAGTTGCTCATCTGTATACAGCACATTCTGACTTTGATTTCTCTCAAACTCAAACTTGACATGGAACCCTGTTATAACCTTTTTATATTCATTGAAGAGAACATTTTTATGATATCCATAGAGAGACAGTTTTATTATTTAGTAAGTTTGCATCTCTCTTTGAATCCTTGATTACACTCGTCGTTAGTTCCAATTTTTCGGAAAATTTAATTATTTTAGTTGCGTCTGCCAAAGTCCCATCATACTTGAAGGGTTTTCTATCAGCTGAGTCGGACGTTATGTCGAAGAGCATATTGGTAGCTTCCGAAGTAGAATACTCCGGAGGGAAATGAATTAGTCCCAATCCATGTCGCATGAGAGCAGAAAAATTAATGTTGGTTTCGATTTCAGTATTCCTTTATGTACACTTGTTAACGTTTATTAAATCTCCCCCATTCACGAGAGCTACACTATCATATGCTATTACAGTTCAATTACTGTTAACAATTTTTAACTTTTGCTGTAAGCATCCGTTAGAATGTAAGATATTGGAGTAAGTGTCTTGTATAAAGAAATGGTAAGTGGCATTCTCTGTAGAACTATCGCTATTTCATGCTTAATTTCTCTATACTCGAGACTTTCAATGTCTCCTTATCTTAATAATAATATGTGTTTTTTAAATCATATACTTTATTCATTTTGTTCATTTATTACAGAAATAAATTTTTTAGTCTTCTTAATTTAACAGCAATACTGCTATTAAATCAAATTTAAAGAAACTTCAATCCAGATGTTTTTCTTTTTGAAAATATTTCGTTCAACTTATCATGGACAAACTGTTTTTCTTCTAACGCACTTGGCTGCATTAACGTAAAGGCATCTGTAAAGAACCCTCTTTCGTGTATTTTTTTACTGTTTCTCTGGAAACCATGTTTATTCATTTATTTTTATTTAAAAGGCAATAAAATTATATTGTACTTCTTGCTTATTAAGGGGAATTAAAAATCACCTCTATGATTTGTTATTCTTATTTTGATTCTGTGAACAATCTCCATCCGAACAGGAAAAAATAGAAGGTTTTTCAAATGACTTTAATGATTTGATTACCTAGGCGATTAACATTCGTAAAGGGATAGATTACATTTGAGGAGTGAAAGCCGTTGATGTAGGCTCTCTTCGCGACATCACAATGAATATAAATCTTATCATTACCACCGGATAAGTTGACAACATACTTTCTTCTTTGTTCAGACTCTTCATATATTTCGGGCTCGAATCCTTACAGTTTATGCAGGTTTTTGCATTTTGTTAAATCGATCTTATACTTGACTTTTAATTTGATGGCTATTCTTTGCCATTCCTCGACTATACCAAATAGAAAAAGTGGGTCGTTCCAAAAAATTTTAGTATGTAAAGGCTCAACCGTTTAACAGTATAATTTCCATCCGGTAGAGACAAATTTAACCACTGATGACTTTCATAGTATGAAAAGGTCTCATCTTTGCTATTATCCCAAGAAACGTACATTGAAAAGGACCGAAGGGCGATCTCTTAAACCTAAAAGGTCTGGAATATTCAATCGTAAAGTCTTCTGACTTTTCAGAGTTTTTCTAATCTAATATTAAAAACACTATTTATTTATAGAAAACATTTTTTTCATTATAGTCACTAGGTTATAGGGTAAAGGAATATAAGACGTCTACAACAGATTTATCTTTTCTTTCACTGATGTATTTCATACAAAAATAACCATATTTGACAGAAGCTTGGTGTTGTAAAAAGCTTGAGTTATAACCTATTTTTTCCGCAGAACTTTGCAGATATTTCTTAATACTGGTAGAAATTTTGTAAAAATGTTCTCCAAAGGGATCAAAGCAGTCAGCTAAATTCTTATTAGGGTCATTATAGTAACATATCCAGTGTGTACTAAGTCCTGTAGATATGTCAAAATTAATAATACCGTCTACCCTAGCAATTTCTTGCTTTAGAAGTTTCTCGGTTACAGGTTTCTGAAATCCAGACAATGTTTTCTGAAGGCTTAATTCTTATCCAAGTTTTTGTTCGTCGTTTTTTTTTTTTCTAATCTCCGCCTGAAGATTAAAAATTGTCAGGTCATTTTAAACTTCTTCTCTTAACTTCTTATTTCGTTCTTTTTGTAAATCATTCATTTATTAATATGTAAAAAAAAGTTTCAGCTGAAAGCAAATCCTGTTTTACTGGAAGCAAATATTTCTACAATAAATAAGATGTTTCCAATTGAAGATTATACAGAACCAGAATTAGCCGATACAAATCAGCATTATTTATTTACCGAAGCATCCTTTTAGACTTCTGATCACTGGAGCTTCAGCACTGGTAAAACGAATTTATTGCTGAATTTTATTTATGATTATCTTGAGTTTGTAACTTGTTCATTTGTGCTAAAGCTATGTTTGAACCCAAATAACCTAAACTGAAAGAAAAGTACACTATGTTTGATAGTATGGATATTATAGATATATTAGCAAAGTATACCAAAAAGAAGAAAATTATGTTAGAGTTGTTTGAAAAATACGGCGAGAAAGGAACCTTATTTTCCTCTGATACAAAAGACTATTACAATGGACGATCTGTGCCCATCTGGTAAAAATGTTGTTGTCTTTGACGACTGAATGACAAAGGAAGACCAGAAGAATAAAGAAGATTTCTTCATCAGAGTTAAGAAGGAAAATGCTTCAATCATATACCTCTCTCAATCCTATTACGGAATGCCTATTATTATCAGGAGAAACTGTAACTGCTTAATATTTTTTAACCTCGAACAGAGGGAGATTCAACAGATCATAAGGTAGGTAGATGGTAATGTAACGAAAGAAGAGTTCAATCGATTGTATAAAGTGCATGCAACAATCATATAATTTTTTTATGCTTGATTTAGTAAATCCGGCCTTGAGATACTGGAAAAAATATTTCATCCCTATAAATGTGGATGGAAGAATAACTTACGGACGAAAATTTACATGTGTAGAAAGAGCTATCAACATTATCATAAGATAAAGGTTTCGCTATCTATTACTAAATTTCTTTGCAGTTCATTGAGTTTATCCGCTTTTGCGATGGTACCCTCAGCCGCTCTGAGCTTAAGTGCCAGTATAATTGAAGTTATCGAAAAGATTATGAATATAGTGGAAAGGAATAAAGAGTATAAGCAATCATACAAGTAATACATCAAAAACAAAGAGACCGAAACGAGAAGAAGAATGTTACTCAAACATGATACAAGAACTTGAAGATATTCCTAATCCAACTCTCTGGGAAAGGTTAGATAGAGCTGTTGTGAAGCCAATTATCAAAGTAAAGAAGACATTTGGAATGAGCTCAAAAGTATACTGCCTAAAATGTAAAATCCACACTGAGATTAAGGATGTAGAATAGGTTACTTCTAAAAACGGTAGACCTATGATGAAAGGAATCTGCATGGATTGTGGTTCTAAGAAAAGTCGTTTTTTACCGCTGGTAAGAAAGGTAACTAAGAACCCCGAAAAAGTTTATTACTATGAAGAAACTGGATTTTGTGGCATAAACGAACTCAGCAGAAAAACAGGTTTAAATCAAACAAAAACCCTCTGATTTCTTACACCAACAAATTATTTACACAAAACATAAGTCACTTATCAGTAAGTGTAAGAGAAGGAGAACTCATGTGTCACACATTTATGATCAATGGCAAGCAGATTTGTTATTTTTAAGGGCATTTTCAAAATCTAATGATGGCTACAACTACTTGTTAACAGTCATAGACATTTTCAGCAAATATGGTTGGGTGGGGCCTATTCGTAGAAAAACCGGAGAAGTGACTAAGGCATTTAAGAAGATATTTAAAGCGAGAGTTCCTCTTAAAGTCCAAACTGACAAGGGGACCGAGTTCATTAACAAAGAGACGCAGCTTTTGTTTAAAGAGAACAATATCCACTGGTTTATTAACGGATACGTAGAAATCAAATGTTCTTCAACAGAACTCTGAACGGAAAAATTCGGAAGTATTTTCAAATCGATACTTATTAGAAAATAATATATTAGCTGCAATACAAATAGATACATAGATGTATTGGATCAATTAGTGAAAATTATAAAAACTCTTATCACAGAAGTATAAAGATGACACCGTTTGAGGCCAGTCTAGAAGAAAACAGTGGTGAAGTCTATCGCAATTTGCTTAAAAAAAAGGTCTTAAACCCTAATACCAAATAGGAGATAAAGTTCGAATACCAATATATAAAACGACTTTTCGAAGAGGTTATTAAGACATTTACATAAGAAATATTTGTCATTTCTGTAGTATTAGAAACCGTTCCAATCACTTATAGAATAAAGGATTTAAACAACGAAGATGTAAAAGGAATCTTTTATGAAAAAGAGCTGGTAAGTTATGATAAGAGGGACAATGTGTACATAATTGAGAAAATCCTTAAAAAGGAGGCAAATAAATATCTGCTAAAATGGTTAGGTTATACAGAGAGTAGTTGGGTAAATAAAGATTTAATACTTTAGATTTATTTTTAATTATTTAGATTTACTTTTTTTTTATTATTTTAGATTTATTTTTATAGCTGCTGATAGATAATAAAAAATCCAATTCAATGCACTGAAGATGGTTCGATATATTTCTTCATTCTGATCAAGCGTTTTCATTTCAATTAACTTAAGCTGAACCTGAAAATATCTTTTCCGCAACAGATGAAATAAAAAGTATTCTTTGCTGATTAAGTTTTTCCATTCTGGAAATAATTCATATTTATGAATAAATTCAAAGAATTCAACCAAAATAACATCTCCTAAGGGGATATTATACCTATTTAGTTAGATTTTTCACTCTTCCGTTGCATCTTCATCATCAAATATAATTTCCTTCTATCGGGAGGACGTTTATTAGGATTATATCTCAGCTCTTCATGACAAGTCATACAAACATAAAACTCATTACCGTCTTTTGTTACATCTCTGTACTTACATTCTTGAGTTTTATTTTTCAATTCGTTTGAAGAAACTTTGCCTAGACCAAAGTGTCTTATTACTTTTATCATTTCTTCATCTAACATTTATTATTACAGCTATTCTCTTTAAATAAAAAAGATATCCACCATTGTCGGTGACCCTTAACCGTTCTCTTGACCATTATCGGTGACCATGGTCTTTTGAAATTGAATGAACCCCCTTAATATTTTAAGCAATTAAATAAATACATTTAGTTTACAAAGATATAATAAAGATGGAAACCGTTCAGGAGTTGAAAAACTTCTGCCGAGAAAATAAAATTCGAGGATACTTGAAGCTTAAAAAGTCGGAACTGATTGAGCTCCTACAGAACCAAAACGTCTTTTAATTCCACTATGATTTTTTAATAAGCCGAAGAAGGAAAGAGAACTCAAAGTAAAATGTTGTGGTTAATACTTTAAAGTTCCTTACATGAAGAGATATTTGCAAAGTATAAAACATTCAGAATTATGAGAGAACCAAATCAAAAGACCAGAACTCAATTCAAGTCAAATGTGATGATTGTGGGGAACACTACAAGCCAGTGTTCTAAGGTCACCATCACCTTCGATCATTAACCGACGAGCTGTGGAGAAAAAGGTTGACCATATACCTTTTTCCAGAAAAAAGAACCTGTCCCTCAGTCATAAGCTATAGGAGGTATAAAAAAATAATGAAAAAAATTTATGAATAAAAGTAACATTTAAGAATTAACTTTCAAAATATTAAAATAGTTAACCATTATATATATATATATATATATATATATATATATATATATATATATATATATAAAGGTTTTTCTCGTAGTAGTATGCAATAGCTTTAGTGAAGTAGTATATATTTTATTTTTTTTCAGAATACAATTTAAACCACAGATTTTCAGAAGGGCTACATATGTAGGAGCTTAAACAGTTGGAGCATATGTGATGGGCAACATCCCAGTTTTTAGATACTTCTAGAAGTACAGTGTCTCATGTTATGACAGTATATGCGCAATGCAGCAAAACAAGTAGAGTGAAAGAAACACATGAATGTGGATTCAATCTTAAAGGAAACTACCCAAAGTCGCTGCAGTGATATGGATTCTCTAATGCCAATTACAATTAGAAAACACTTCTTCATAAACATAACATTTAAAGCATATTAACGATTCCCAAGGCATTTGTCAAAAATCTTAGTGCAAAAGTTATGCAGAGGGATATCCACAAAGCCTGGTTAAGTGATAAGTGGAAACACAGCAATAGGGATAAAAATCATCTTTCGCAGTTTTTCTTCACAACAGGAACCCAACACAAGCACATGATTGTGATACACTTCAAAATTTTCAAGCATGGAGCTGTTATGGCATGGGTAGTCGTGTCATAGTTTTCTGCTGTCCCAATTGTAACGCTTAAAGAATCACTGGGATGAAGTATCGAGAAGTTTTATTTCCTATAGGAAATGAAATTTTTCAGGATGATAATGCTCACATTCATGAAGCAATTCCTTATTATTGATTAATGAATAACAGATTTGTTTTTTTGCAATGAACATTCCAGATACTTTTGCAAAGAAAACTAATTAAACTGGAACTTGTAGTTTAGGTAGATTTTGAATCATTAAGAACATTTACGCTCAAGATGGGAATCGAAATTACCAGTTTTATACCAAAGTTCAGCCGAGCTAGCGGCTGAATGCTTAGCACTTTGTACTTCGGTTCATGGATTCATATCCCACCAAAATCAAATTCTTGTAGTATTCATAACCCACTTTAAACTGTAGATCCTGGTTAAATTAGTTCTATCTTGCAAAAATTATAATTGAGCGACAAACAAACATATCCAAGATCAGATTCAATATGATTCAATTTCCTAGAGATTCTAAGCTGTAAGCTAAACATAATCTTTTTGACATTAGAAAAGGATTCCCCATAAAACTAGGATGTTTCTATAATTTTTAAAGCCATCTGTAGCAATAATTTCCTCATTCCAATGAGATTTGAGAAATCGGCATTTCCTATTACAAAAAATTTATTTAAAAAAAAAAAAAAAAAAAAAAAAAAGGTTCTCATACAATCTGAAAAAGTTCAAAGAAATTTTTAAGGAAACCAATAACACTTGAAACAATCAGTATCTCATACATAATCAAACTGCAAAAATTTTATTTTAAAGATATTTGAAATAATTTTTGTGTATTAATTTCTGGAATATTGTATGAATAGAATAAGAAAATGTTTTCTTTTTTTGTGTTAGAAATACAGAATTCCAATGTTCTTAAAAAATGAAAATGTTTTAAAAAATACCGATTTTTTAATTTGAAAAAAATATGAGATATATATCCTAAACTAATCAATATTATTTCAATGAGGATAATGAAAAATTTAATAATATTATTTTTATTATAAATCTTTTACTACATTACTCAATATATATAAATTGTTCAGGAATTATATTTAATTATTTTCAATAAATAATTACATATTTCATTTTAATAAACTTATATCATTATAATAAAATGAATATTATATATTGTTTTTTATACATAATTCCAGTTCTATTAACACAAATTTGATCAAGGCAACACTTTTTAGAAAATTAATGATTTGTAAATTATTTGCATTAATTTAAATGTTTCATGAACCAAAAGATTCTTAAAAAAGCAAAAATATACAAATAAGTTTAAAACAATCTAATAAAAATTTTTATTAGCAAAATAAAGTATTTTAAATTGAACCAGAAACATTTATAAGCAAAATTATCTAATTTTGAAGATTAAGAGAATATATATATATGTATATAGCCTTAACTTTTAAATTAAATCTTTAATTCCTCTTGGTAGGAATAGCAGCTACTTTTCTTGCCCCTTTCTTCCATTTAAGAATTTTTGGTGGTGATGAGGCCTCACTGGAAGTAGAAGACAAATAGCTGTCACTTAGGGAAGGTATCAAAACTGGACTTTCAGTGGGTGCCGAATATTGCTTATCTGATTGCCCTTCCAGGCGATGTTTTTTCTTACCTTGAGAAACCTCGGGAGTTTTCTGAACTCTATTCGAGAGGCTAGGATTTTCATTAATACTTTTATCCTTCTTAAAAACTGTAGGCTTGGGAATTCCAGATGATCTCTTCTTAGTTGGTTTTTGTTTCAATATCTCAGGTGATTTTTTAGCACCAGGAATCTTTTCAAATGAAATAGGAGATTTCTTTTCTTTTTTATCCTCTTTTGCTGCTAGTTTTGCATTGACAGCAGGTTTCATCTTAATCTTTTCTGCATCATCTGATTCAGAGCCTGCATAAAATTTTAATAGAAAAGGAACATTTATGAAACATAAAATTCCATCATTAATGTTATTGGCTAAATCATTACAAAATATAAAAATAATTATATAAAAATAAAGATTAAAATATTTTAATTTTTAAATTTCAAAGTTTATGACATATTTTTAAAACTTTTTCCTCCCTTTTTGTTTTAGCTAAAATTCTATAGTTTGCCCACCTATTTATATAACACATATTTTATCTACATCTGATAAAAAATATTGCAAAACTTTTTCACCATTAAAATATATCATTATTATAAACATAAGTTGTAACGATGTTGTAATTATTAACCTTTTATCACAAAAAATGTATTACATTTTGGACATATTTCTTTAAAATTTTTCATTTTAAATAAATCAAAACTGATATAATGTGAATTTACTCAAATTTATTTTTAACCTTCAATAATATTTGAAGTTAGTATTAAACTTTTACAGTATATTTTTCATGATTGTTTCTTTAATTTTAATTAATAAACATCTTATATATTAATTTATAATACATAAAATGTATTAAATGCAAAATTAATATATATTTTGGTTATAGAATAAATATTATAATATTACAGTACTATTTTACCAACTTTTGTTGATGTTATATTAAATTATATATAAAATGTGAATAATCAAAGTTTCAGAAAAACCGGCTAAGTGGGGAAAAAGGCAGCCCGTGTATCTCAGTGAATTTAATTTTTATAATAAAATGGATACCTGGAATAGCTTTAAAAGTGATTTCTATGCCGTTTGACATCAACGGTTTGTGTATATATTGGATATTTTGTCAGATAAAGTAACATTATTTATTACACACATATTAATAAATCATAGAATTTAAAATTAATTATACACCTCAAATATTTATGTTAAATATTTTAAAGAACTTTTAATTTTCCAAAGATTTTATTGGAAAATTATTAGGTATGAAATGGGTGACATTAAACTTTCCATGAAAACCAAATTTTATACCTTCTGAAGAACTAATTTCATCTTCACTTCCAATTGAATAAAAAACAGCCTACAACCATAAAATACGTAAGTAAACAGCGATGTAATAAATAAATTTTTTGCAAAAGCAAAATATTTTAGTGTCAATTTTACATTAATTTATTTAAGACGATTCTAATATAATATTCAACAAATTAAAATATCTATTTTAACAATTAGTATACAAATCAATAAAACAAAATATTAAAGAGCTTTATTTCATATAATTAGTAAAAATGTTTTACACATAAACTTTATTAAGTGTTTAAAATGAAAGTATAAAAAAATTCAATTCGTATTATGTTGCTTAATATTACTTTTAATAGAGACAGGTTAGTTTTTAATTAAAGTAACATATCTTATTAATGAAATTTTCTTTATTTGCTGTTTTGATTTATTTCTAAACGCCTGCTTGTCAATATTCATGAAATACAAAACAATAAGTAAAAAAATTATTTGTTCAAAAGATAACTTTTATTTAAAAAATATGCAACATAATTACATAAATGTTTCAAACATAAGACTATTAAGTGACATTGTTTCCAGAATAATGTAATATTATAAAAATATGAGAAACATTTTGTTATTAAGTTTTAGAGTTTACAATGCAGTACCTTTTTAATAATCTAGTATAGCAGTTATTTGTTTAAAAACATTTGAATAATTACAGTAATTTTTTTTAACCAATCATATTTTTCAGTTAACGACTTTTGATTTTATAGTAAAATGATATATACCTTCATTACGTTTTGTATTTATATAAATGATAAGCTTTCAATCATATTAAATACTAATATAAAATTATGTGATTAAATTACATGATTAAAAATTTGCATTTAAAACAGCACTTTTTCTCTACTATTAAATGTTAATATATATTATATTTAACATTATAAATAATACATATCTTCTTTATATTTGCATTCTGTATATATATATATATATATATATATATATATATATATATATATATAT
>JAPDSC010084316.1:0-27468 GCA_026290005.1 Latrodectus geometricus | reverse complement strand
ATATATATATATATATATATATATATATATATATATATATATATATAATTTCCAACCACATTAATTAACATTGATTTTTGTGCTAATAAACTATGTCAGATTGTTTGCAAAATTTTATGCATTACAGATTATTTAGTTTTATTTAAAATAAGTTAAATAAAACAATAAAACAAGTTACGTCTCAATCTATTATTTAACAAAGTCAGTTCTAAAAATTCTTTCCTATATTTGGGACTTTTCATAATCAACTTAATTTATATTTTCATACTACTTTACACATTGTATTTTATTTATTAGCACAAAAGACAACAAAAATTAAAAAGCGGAAAAAAAACAAGAGTAAGAAAGTATTAAAATCACTGAAAATTTTCATAAGCGAATTTTATAACTTTTTTCCTCTTCCTTTTTTCGTGATATAAAATCTGAGACGCATAAATCTCATGTAATACTTTTCTAGTAAAATATTTTTTAAAACACAGAAAAGTAAACAAAGAGAATGATGACTTATCATTTATAAATTAAAAACTTTAATGATGATTTATAACTATTGTAAATTTTTAGTTAAACTACAATTAATCAAACTATTATTTTATATTCTTTTTTACAAATTTGATAAGAATAAATGAAAACTGAGAATCAAATTTCTCACAAAAATATTGAACAGGCTTAGTGTTTTATAATTTTTGGAAGCTTGAGTAATTATGAACAGTAGTTGTCTGAAATGTAGTTATTAAAGAAAGATAAGAACACACATTTGTAAGGAATTCATATAAAATTTATGCATAAATTTTGAATAGCATGAAAATATTATATATCTGAAATAATAATCATAGAATATAATTGGAAATATAAATTGTAAGATCTGATGATTAACATTAAAAGGAATCAGAGAACAAAGTTTTTCACAATTTAAAAATTGTTAAAAACATTTAGCGTATATTGATGAAATATGCTTAACTGTTTTCTTACAGCATTAAATTATGAAACAGCATTTCCTACATAATTAAGACATCCAATGTATATTGTTCTATAATAGATAAATAAAGAATTAAGTTACTGCCAACATCCACCAACACATATTAGTGGATATTTAGATGAGCAATATATTAATGGTAATATAAAGCAAATAAATATGGTTATTAGTGAACAAATGTATTTTGATTTAAACTGCTCCAAATAATTATGATATATAACATTTCTCATAAGAAAATCATTACAGAAAAAAAACTTTCTTTAAATGTATTTATTTTTACTTGCATTTATAATGTACTTATTTCTTTCATTTACAATTTCTTTTAAAATATAGTAAAGTGTAACCATTATGGAAAAGGCATTATGTAATATTACAGAAATGTTTTACATTGATCCAAAAAAAGTAAATAATGTAAAAAATAGTCCTATTTACATTAGTTTTAAAAAATGTCAATTTATCCCAAAACTTCAAAGATAGAAGAATATGGAACAAGTGAACAAAACTATTAAAAAAATGAATCAAAAGATATAAGACTTATAATAGCTTCTATGTGTATCTTGCAAAATAAAGTTCAATTTTAATGGAGAACATGATTACCATTGAGTTTTAAAATCTATGCCTACTTATGATAAGGATAAAGCTGACATGGAGCAAATAAAATATCTTAAATCCTTCTTTGTAAATCTCCAGTCATAACTAAAACCATTAATAATATCATTTGTTTGGGTTGGCCTTTAAGTGTTCAACAGTTTTGATTTACCAGCCATTCAACACTCACTTTTTGTAATCAAAGATTAATTCAACCTGAATTTGTAATTTAAAAAAACCAATAAACATACACATCTGAGATACAGAATCAAAAGTCATGAATTGGAATGTTAAATGGAAAGTTAATTATAAAAATCAGTTAGTCAGGAAATAGACCTGACTAACCGATTGTTTCTAATTAACTACCAAGTCAGAAAATAGAATATGAACACAGAAGCTTCAATCAATGAGTTTTTATACTACAAGAGTTAGTAAAAGCCATAATACAATAATATTGTCTTCTATGAAGAGAAAATCCAGATCTGCAGGGAATCTAAGAAAATGATATGATGAAAATTTCCTCATATCATATATTAGAGACAAGTCCAGGGGTTGGCATTAAAGGGACTGCAATCGACCGATGGACTACTGAAACATTTTAGAAATACTAATTTTTATCATCTGCAAAACTAAAAATATGCTTAACTACCGATTGTCATTAAAGATGATCATGAAACAAATAAATTAAAAGCAGCTCCTGAGTCAGAAAAGTCTGTCCACCCCTGGACTAAAATAATTTTGGAGAAAGGGATAAATAAATGACTATTAAAGAGAATACCAATTCAAGCAAGAAATCAGTATTCATAGGATAGTGGAAATCCTCTCTTCTAATGGCTTGTTTAGCCAGCTGTAGCAAGAGCTATTTCAACCAGACATAGAATTTAAAGTGGAATTCAAACCACTGCATACAGATTCAAAAGTGAGATTGAATATTCGAATTGTTGAGTAAAAGAACAGTGTTAATCATTTACTTGCCAGCTTGGCATCTTAAATATGAACAGGTGCTACACTAGGCTGGTTGCTAGGTGTATAATTTGCTATAATCTCTGGGTTACAATAAAATTTAATAATAACAGTTTTCTTTTGCAATTTTACAAGTTTCTTTTAATGCATTAGAAAAGTTGTCAGTATTATTTTTCCTAGTGAATAGTGTTGAAGTATTAGCCATTTTTGTTACTTGAACTGTTTTTTGAGCTAATTATATGACGTTAAATGATCTCAAACTACTATGCTCCATTAGTCAACAAGTCGACATCTCTGAAACAATTGTAAGCTATACAAAATTTATATCAATCACTGAGTAAACATTTATAACTTGGGACAATACCTACAAATCCAAAATTAAGCTTATTTTTTAACACTTTTTCAAACCTATTTGGTTGTTTTATTCTACATTCACGATAATTGCTCCATTTTTATCTTTAATTTTTACACAATCAATGATATAAGTGAACTAGATGCGTAAATTATTTTGCAATATTCAAAACTTAAATATTATAGATGAATTGCAATTTACATTTATAAACTTCAATTACATAATAAAAGTTTATCAGAATAATTTTATTTTGAATCAGCAAAAATAAGTCATTCAGTTTTTTCCAAAAATATCAAACTTATGTTTTTCCTTGAAACAAAGAATCTATCTTTACAGTGCTTATGAGTCAAGGATCTCACACTAGCATTGATGTGAAGAGTGCTTATGTAACAGATTTCCTCTAGTGGATATAAACATGCATGCCTAGCACATATTTTGGTAAATTGGATCAAATAATCACCTCTAAAGGAAAAATGAGGAAATCGTACATGTTTCAAGTATTTATGATCTTGATTATTAAAGTTTTGTGCACACAAGCTTGAATACAAAAGTAGATTGCTTACTTTTTATTACTCATGAGAGAGTACTTTCTGCAACAATCACTATATTAATATATAGACAATTCCTTGCATAAATGAAATTGCATAAATGATTTCCATTAGTTTTTGAAATTGCAATAAACAAGAAATTTAAAGATCATATGTTCAGAAATTAATAATTACACTGTAAATATAAAAATGAAAAACCAACAGATAACTTTGTTGAGCCTAAATTATAAGATGATAATATGGTTGTCATGAAGCTAAATAGTTTTATTTATTATTTTAGAATACTTATTGAATGTGCATAAATATATTTTTTGAACCACAAGAAAAGTATTTTTAAACCTGATGAAATTTATTTCCAGAACCTGAAAATTTATTTTTGGGCATGAAGTAATGTTAATTAATGTACATAAAAATGAAATATCTCCTGATAATAATCAGCCTTTTGCAGCAAAAATTTCTTTAAAATCTAATTTTATTTACAGAGAAATATGGCAGCTTATGGAAGATACTATACATTTCTGTATCCATAAGAAAGATAAATGAATAAAATTGAACCAAAATAAGGTTTCTATATTTTTACAAAATTCAATTTTGTATGAGCAAAATAATCTACTTTAGAACAATTGAGTATTGTTTTAAAGTTACTTATTTTGCCCATACAAATGAATTCAGTTTTATAAGACTGATTCTGAATTTTCATTATTTTGAATCTCACTATAAATTCATTTAAATTTGACATTTATTTAAAAATGAAGCTTTGCTTAGAAAATAAAATCTATTTACAGAAAACAAAAAAGGTCAATATTAATTTGAAATGAAGTTAAAAGAAAACAACTATATATAAAAATCAAATTTAACATTTGTCTTAAGGCAAAATTTGTTTAGTTAAATAAAAAAAATTGAAAATTATATTTTAAAATAAAAACTTTTTGATTATTTAATTTTTTGCAGTATACCATTTCAATATAAATATTTAACAATAATTTTCAACTAGTTAATGTGAAATGTTATTTCAATTAAATGCTTATAAAAGTTTTTAACAATTTTACATCTAAAAAATAACATATTTAATAAAAAAATTTCGAATGAAAAAAATCAACCAAAATATTTTAAAAATATAAAAAGTTCACTGCACATAAACTACATGATAAAAAATATTTATAGAAAATTCATTTTATGTACTATTAGTCATCTTTACAATTTACATTGCTTATAGCTATTGTATTCATAGATAATAATTTACAGCAATAAAAAAACAATTGCTAACTTTAAATTCAGAAGAATTTCATAATTCTTTCAGTTAGAAAATGATGATAAGGATTATTTACATTAATGAATAAAAAAATGAACTGAACTTGAAGTGATTTAGTGCCACTGATTTAAAGCATTTACAGAAAATATGACTTTTAAGAGTAAATAACTACAAAATTTACAGTATCTTCAATATGTGCCTCATCCTTTCTTTTTCCAGTGCAGAAATCATATAATAATATAAATGGCCAAATGAAAAAGAACAGAACATTCAAGCCACAAATTAGTTCTAAGGGAATTGATTTTGTTCGATATTTCCTATAAAAAAATATAGTTTCAATTAAAAATATAGCTTAATAAAAAAAATTTTAGGATAAACAAAGCTACTCAAATTAATACTTTACCTATAATACAAATTAATTAAAAGAAACAAATAGTTAAAATAAAACTATAAATATTTTTAAATCAAGAAATTTGAAATAAAAATTAAAGTGACTAAATTTGATGTAATATAAAAATTAGAAACTTGTATGACAAACTTACAAATCTGGATGAATGGGATATCCCTCTTTATCATACACAACATTTATAAAACTTAGTTCTGATTCCACATAACTTTTAATAGTCCCAGGGCGATAAATACGACTTTCAAGTCCAAAATGTCCAATTCTTTTACATCCCATAACACCAAATATGGCTTTTGTCCCACCTGTAATACAAAAATGCAATAAATAAAAATTAGAAATTAAAAAAGCTGGCAGTTTTTTCAAAACTAAATGTTTTTACTTATTTTTTTATTAAAACAGAATTGTTTTAGTATACATATTTTATAAATATAAAAAAGATAGAAATATCCGATACACATGAAACAAAAAATAAATTTTAGCTATGTAAAATAATTTTTAAAATCTTTAAAAATGCAAGAATATAAGTAGATTTGTAAATATTTTAAAAATAACTTTGAGTAAACTAAAATAACTTTTAAAAATAACTGAGTACATTTATAATTGAAATATGTAATTTAGGATATATCATATTTTATGAAATAAATAAATAAAATACTATCATATTTAAATTATTTGAAGAATGGCAAAACAAAGATAAAAAAGGAAAAATATTAAGCACACAATGTAAATACATGCATCACTTATTTATAATTCTTAAATTTGAAAGGAAATGAAAATTAGGAAGCCAAAAATATTGAATTGACATAAATGTCACATAAGTCTCAATACCTACTTTCATATCTTTATAACTGAACTATTTAACATATGTCCTTAACAATGAAAAATGATAAATCAAGAAATTAAACTATTAAGATTGTTGAAATTTACACAAAACCCCATTTAATTTAAATTCAAAAATCAGATTAGAATTTTTTACAAGATTAAATCCCAGGAATTTGTCAAACTTGAAAAATGCTGTAAGACGAGAAATTCTACAAATTCCTCTTTCCATGATATGTTTATCATTCTTATTGACAATATCCAACATGCAATGTGTCATCGTCTACAAAGGTGGTCACGTTGAAAACTTGTAATTCGAATAAAAGTCTTTTCCCTCTTTTTTCTTTTGTTATCATTGGTTCTTATGATGCTATTGTTAGCAAATTTTTACACCGCCAATTTATATCCTACGCATCTCATTCAAACACCATTTAAACATTTTCCATGCTTTGATCAATTTGCACAAAAAAATGGGTATTGACATTCAAAAATTTTAAAATTTTGTCAATGTAATCATAACTGTGAGACGTTTTTTGTTTTAAATCATCACATTCTGGATCCCATACATTCAAATAACTATATATAAACTTTATTTTTATTGGTTGAATGGTTCGGCCACAAGAGACTCATATATAAGGTTTTTTATTCCTTAGACCACCAATATTATTGAAATAAAGTGTCTTTTTACCCAAAATAAACAAAATTAAAATTAAAGTGAAAACTGCTACAATTGGATGCTGTATAATCCATGGTCTGTGAGGAGGCTTAGCTGTCAATACAGGGAGAGATCCTTTAAAGCCAGCTTCATGGAATTCTTCTTCCGTCATAGGTTTACAAACAACACTTTCTCCTAAACACTGAAATATAAATACCAACAATTTAATTTCTTATCAAGACACTTTAAATTTCTGAATTCATCAAATTAAAACATAACTTGCATACCACACATTGGCAGTGCCAATTGCAAATACATCTATTCTTGGGTTTAATTATAACTTGGCGTTTTGCTATGACACCATACAATGGACTGGTGATGACAACTGAAAAAAATTTTATTTCAAAAAATAAAAGAGTCAATTTTAAAGGAATAAAATATTATTTTTCTGCATTAAAATTCAAACTTAAGTTCTCGCCAAATTACTACTATTTTTCAGGAGAATAAAACATCCATTTTTGTTTGCTTTGGAATGAAAATTAAATTCAGTAATAGAAATACAAATAATTTAAAAATAAGATTATACGATTAAGGAGAATAAATACTAGTATACAATTATAAATTGACATTACAACAGCATAATAGATACATTTCTTAGTTTTTCACTAAATATTCTTAAAAATTTTACTTGTTAATAGTTTTAAAATGAAAAATCCTATGGTAAAAGTTAAATGAAAATAAGAATAAATAAGTAATAAAAAAGAATACATAAAAAGTAAAAGATTAAAATGCATCTAGAAAACATTTTTGTTTAAAATGAAAATATATTAAACTTTACAGAGATAAATTTGAATTTTAGTCACTTGATACTTAATAATTATAATAAATGTTATTCTAAATTCAAAAAATATATTATTTAAGAAGAAAATTTAGGTAGCAAATTTGAATTTATTTTATTTTTTAAAAAATATTTTTTTACATTTTATTTATGATTAAAATATTAAAAAAGGGAAACTACAAAAAAATTATAATAAATAAGCATATAAATTGTTGAACTTGCTACCGGAAAAATAACATACTTGTGCACAGAAATTTTTCAACTAACAAAATTTTTCCTGGAATAGATGAGAGAGTGTATTCTTCTAGTAACTGAGGAGAAACAACATGAGTTACATTATCAGAATCTGGTACTCCATATTCACAATTAACAGCTCGTACAGATAAAGCTGCTTCCAAAAGACCATTGTTTAAAATATTTACAATGAAGGTAATTTTTTCTTCAGAGATGGAACTAATGACAGTAGTTATCTGAGCTTCTCTACTACAAAAATATATTTAAAAAGGTCTAATTAATTATAACAAAATTAAAATTCAATGTAAAAACATTATAAACAAAATTCAATAGATGGCTATCAACAGAGATCATAATTATCAAAGATAAAACAGAAGTTGCTTAAAGGAAATTTCTCAGCAATTTTAAATCAGTTTTAAAAAGCATTAAAAATGTTTTTTTTTTAGCTATTTAGAATTCAAAATTTTAATTTATTAAAAAATTCTAGTCACATTTCAAATTTTTGTATTATTAATAGCAAAGTTCTTGTTAATAGTATATGCTCAGCAAATATTCATACATACATAGATAGCATACATATGTAATAAAATAACAATGAAGCATTATAAAAAAAAACACTAATGAAATTTTTCTATTAAGAATTTTACATAAACATGAATATAAAGATAATATTAGGTTGAGAAATTGATTATTTTGTAGTCGATGACTGTAGTGTTTGATATCTTATTCAATATCGATCATACAATTTCAGATTTATGCTCATTGGAACAATCATGTTTTACACTAAAGAAATATTTTTCTGTTTTTTATATTTGGTTCATTTAGTTATAAGGAACAGAGTGTTAAAAATGAAAGTCAATAAAAACAAAATGCAGTACATGGGCAGTTTTCCTTTGATAAAGTCGAAGTACAAGTCAGGTAGTTGAAAATCGGGATTGGAGTATATGGTCTTGATACTATTACAACTAATTTCGCGTAATTTTGGTTTCATCGATCCCATTCAGGTATATTTCGTGTAAAATATGCACCTTGCACAGGTAGGCCCATAATTGAAAATAATGATAAAATAACAAAAATATCAGAAATTAACTAGCATGTTAACAGTCCAGAAGCTAAAGATCAGCCACAACAAAACAATTTGAAATTATTTACACAAAGCTAATCAAAAATATATAAATAAAGCCTTAAAGTTTATGTAAAAATAATTTTTTTTACTCAAATCTAATATTATTTTTTAAGAACTTGAGCCTTCATTTATGAAATGAAATTTTGTTAATTTCTTTCCATTAATATATCATTTTTTTATAATAATGTATAATTGTAAAAAACTATTATTAATTTTAATTTTCAAATCAGCAAATATATGCATTGATATCTTTAATGATTAAAATTTAATACAGTATTAATGTTGTCCTTTGGAAAATATTTGTTCACAAACTACATTAGTCAGAAAAAATTATAACTTTGGTAATATATTTAAAGAACTATTTTTTATTTCTTTTTTAGTGAAGCATTGTTGTTACAAAAAAAAAAAAAAAATATTTCCAAAATAAAATATTCTTTAACAAATTTTAATATTTTAAAGTTTGCATTTTTTAAAAAAAAGTGTTTAATGTATTTTTTTTAGCATTTTACCTTAAATATTTTTTTTTAGTAAACCAAAAATAGCCTACCCAACAGTTAGAGCAACAATATCATTTGCATTAAATTCAACCGTCAGCACAGTTAGATGATCTTCATGATATTCAAGAGCAAGAGAATGCTCTTTTGTTTCTTGATCAATAAGAATAGGATCTTTGTATGGTTCACCATAATTTTGTAAAAGATAATTGCCTTTTTTGCCAGCTTTTCTTTTTTCCTGCATATAAGATCAAAATATCTTGTAAAACTTTAATTCATTTAAATATATTACTATGTTAATTAGTTAAAAAAGTTTAATTAAATAAAAAATTTGACTCAAATGAACATGGGTAGCAAAAAGATCTATATATGTGCAATTAATAATTTTAATTTTCTCTTTCCAAAAATTTAAATATTTTTGTTTCTGAAAAAAATTGTTGATTATTTATTTATACTTATAAAATATACTACCATTGTAATTTATAAAAACATTGAAATATTATTTTTACAATTAGATTAATATATAGGAATAAACAGAATATTTCATATAGATATAGTTATAAATCATACTCTCTCTGTTAGTTTTTATTCGCAAAACTCGTTTTCTTTTTATAAATAAATATTTTCCTTATCTACGAGTTTACCATATTTGGACATAAAGAGTATTTCTACTACTTAGACATGATACTATTTAAAATAATAGCCAACAATAATATGTGAAAAATAGTTATTTTTTAATAATATGCTGAATATTTGATATTGTAAATTTCTTTGACTGTGTCTAAGAATTCTAATAAAATCTGATCCTACACTCCTTTTCTTATACTAGGCTTTTTCTATTTCAAACATTGTTAAATTAGATATCAAGCTATGTATCAACTTTAAGAATAATTATTATTTATGTAAACGAGCAAGCCTAATATTAAAAATGCAAGAATAGTTAACAAAGCAAAAGTCATCCAATATATAAAATTATTACTGGCAAATGCAATATATAAAGCAATACAATGATTTCGAAAACTTGGTTTTAAAAATTAATACATAAAAATTAAAATGAATGATATAATTACCCAGATAATAACCCATAAATAAATACCCAGATAATAACCCATAAATTAAATATTTTGGCTTTTTAAATATTTTTGTCATATTAAATGCAATATCTAATGTTGAAATCATTAAAAACTTAAATTTATGAATACTTTTTATAATATATAAATATTCATTTCCTTCTAATGTAAAAATTTGACTTTTCTTATTCACAAGCTTCATTCTGAATTCAATTGACTACCATATTAATACTTTATATTTTTCAAAATACCTGAACACAGATCTTGAATATTTTTACAATTTTTGAACAGAAATTCTAAGACAACATTAATAAAGTAAAAAATTAAAATATGATATTTATTAAATTTTTTTATATTTTGAAAACTTAATCAACAACTAATAAATGCCTAATTGAAAAATAATATCTTTATTTTCATTTGTAGAAACTTTTACCTCATCAGCTTCCCAAAAATCCAAAGGTTGATTTTTTATGCAACTAGAATGTTTCAAAACAAGTTTGAGTTAGTTTTTAAATACAGAAATATAGAATAAAATATTTTACATAATTTATTATAATTTTAAGTTAAATGAGTAACTTAGCATAAATAATAATATATAGCTATTTTTAAATAAAAAATAAATTTTTACATGATATAATGTTCTTTTATAGGAGATAGAAAACTTATTTTAGTGTGCACATAAATTTTCAAGCTGTACAAAAACCAATGTACATCTTTATAAATTAACTGCTCAGATTTATAATACAAAAATGAAAAAAGTTCCAATTTTAAGCATAAATTTTATAAAAACTACAAGCTCATCCTCAAGAAATAATTAAATTTCTAGGAAATGATAGCAGTAATTTAAAATATGTTGTAATAGAAATATAAGGAAAAGAAGTTGAAAGATAATTTCTAAATTTAGGCTACTGTTTTTTTTTTTAATTTGACATTTTTAACGAACCTAAATAACTTTACTTTGTATAAATTTCATCTTTAGTATTTTACATTTATTAACTTGTAAAATAGAGCATGCTAAATAAATTACAACTGTTAAAAATACAAGTTTCCTTTCTAATATAATTTTATTACTTTTTAAACACTATACATGTTACTGAAATTATAACAAACATGAAAAGTCTCAGATTATATAAAAGCTTTATGAGTATCAACTTAAAAAAAGCATAATATAAAATGGAAGTTTCATTCATTCATAAAATAATAATAATAATAAATACATAAAATAATTAAAAAATTAAAAACAAGGAATAAGAAAATACACTTTATACTTAATGAATAAAATATTTAATTTTTAATGAAAAATTACAAATTACAGTAATAAATAATACATTTCTCACTAAGTATTACTAAGTAAATATTTAAAAGAAGAGGAAATTAAAAAATATTATTTTCCATAAATAATTAAGCTTTATAGGCACAATTAAAAATGCAATTGAAATATTGAAACCATAGAAAAAGGTACCACCTTATCAGTATCAATGATTTTGAGCAATAAAAATAAACCATATTTGTGTATTAAAAATTTGAATTATCAATGCATACTTTTCTGCATTATCAAGTGCAAGTATTCCCACATACAAAACTATAAGTATATAAAACTTTTATAAAAAAATGAAATTACTAATTACATTTTCATGGTATATTTTCTGTATGACAGTATTATAAAAATTAAATTTGATGAAAACTAAACAAACATTATTGTTATTTTAATCTTAAAGGATTAAAAATAAATTCTAATGACAAAAGTAGCATTTATTTTACTTATTTTTGGCAATCTTGCAGCGATTTTTTTGCTTTGCAAAAGCTTCATATGAGACCCCCGCTTTATCACATTCATCTCCCATAGGAGCTATAATGGACTTTGAAAGTAAAAGATAATCTTTGGCACCATTCTATTGAAAGTGAATAAAAAGAATCAGTAAAAGTTTTATTGATTAAAACTAAAAAACTTGATTATTATGCATACAATTTTTCAGAGTGACCAGTAAAATTCTTTCTCATCTTTTCAACTTTAACATTTAACCAATTATAGTCATAAAAAAGCTCATTTTATAAAAAAATGTTGGTAAGACATAATATAAAATGACTAGTGGTGCCTCTAGCAGTGAAATTCAGATTCATCATTCATGAAATTTATCACTTTTCAATATATTTTATGGAAAATGTTTCTATAATCCCAATATTACCCAGACACCAGAGCAATTACTTTTATACCTAGTAGGAAAGTATCCTGTTTCATACGTTATTATATTTAGTTGTTGCTGTTCAAAATTTTAAATTTTTTTGTTAGATGGACTGCACTTTTTGGATGGTATTAGGATATGCAGCTGAGTCTTTGATTGCACGCACCCAGAGAGGATCGAACTAAAGTCCTACCATGCATAAGAAGAGCAAGTAATCACTAGATCTCTGAATCACACAAATGTTTCGTTGCAGATGAAAATATCAGCTAATTGACATATTGTGTGACTTAACTGAGATGATACTTATTTAACTATTTTAATATTTCTTTATAAAGCACAGTTGCTTAAATTCCAAAATTAACACGTATTTTAGTATACATTCATAATACAATAGAAACAGAAAACATATTTTTAACTCTAAAATAAGCGAGATTTCTAATTTCTTATTAATAATTATTTAAGGCATAACAGAAATCTTTTCAATAATAAAAATTATAACGCATAATATCTTCAAAATGAGGAATCAAAGAACATTATAATAATAAAAAAATACTAAATGCTATGAATATTGTTAACTCTATTTGACTTGACAATAAAATATTTGATTGGCATGAAACAAAACTATTTTTATGATGCCCAGTATAAATATTATACAATACTACACAATAATTTTCTATATTCCTTGCAACCAAGATTCTAAACAATGCAAACATTCAGTCAATTTGATGCAGAAACAGTTTTTTATTTCATTTATTACTTAAATGCAGTGACAAAAATTATTAAAGAGAATGGTCTTACTTGCACTTAAAAATAATATATGTCTAATTATAAAAATAAATTTTAAGGATTTATAAAATATGCAATGCAATAACTAATATAAGTATTACCAGTTCTTCATAATTTAATTCATTTTAATGTATAACATTATTCATGCAAAAATGTATTTTAATACACACTAAGATTATTAGGGCACATATTAAAAAATTTACATTTTAATACTCCAAAATATCATAGTAAAATGTTCTAAGTGCACATTAAACCAATTTTAAAAAGAAAAAATTAATACTTTTATAATAGGTGGCAATTTATTCGCACCAATACCTATCATTGGTTGTGGAATTAATAATCTGTTATTTTCCGCAGACAGCAGAGTTGCACCATTTTTTATATTTGCTGTCATAAATGTAACAACAATCTGTTGAATAAAAATGTTTAGAAATTATGAAAAAATGTAGTTTGTAAATAAAATCAAAATTAATAAGAAATTCATAAACAAAAATTAACAAATTTTAAATAATTAACAATTATAAATTAACTAGAAAACATTTGTAATTAAATAATTATAAAGTATATTTTTAAGCTAGAAGATGTTACATTTAGCTTACAGCTGAGTGATCTAGAAAATTGCATATGAATTAAATATCCTTTATATAACACTGATTTCACATCTATTTTTCAAAAAAATTACTCTAAATTAAAAATTAGTAAGCAAAATGTAGTACTTCATCAAAATTTAGTAAATTCGTTATCAAAATTAGTACTTATTATTTTTTTGTGATTTCTTTGAAGTAATAGTTTCATTGTTTAACATTTCATTTTAAAGAAAAGAATTTTTTTTTTTCCTTTCTGAGAGTATTCTATTATATTCTAATATTAAAACTTAACACATCTCCATTATCCTAGTAAATCCTAATAAATGCAATCTTCTTCACAATGATAACCACATCATTAATTTTATAACTTCAGCAAGTTCTAGGGATGAATGTTTCTGATCATCAAATCAATTTTATTACACAATTTTTCATTAATTTGAAACAACTCAGCAATATAAATACAACAATATTTTCTTAATCAGTAAAAGCATTTAAAATTTAAAATTACCCATTAAAATTTATGTTATCAACTTGTAAAAATAATAATTTTCAACCATGAAATTTAAGAATACTTTTAAGTTGTTAATAAACATAATTAAAAAGTTAATTACAGAAAAGAATTTTTGTTTTATAAGGAAAATACTCAGAATAATAGATGTGAGTTAATCTAATTTTTTTTTAAAGAAACTTTTGTTAAATAAAATTAATGAAATTTGGATAATTTTATACATATTATTGTATCTATATGTTGATAAAAAAAAATTGGCAAGCATAAATAAATTTATATGAAAATAAATTTGACCTCAGAAATTTATAATTTTAAAAATTTGGAGGAGTTGATTTAACGTTTGATCTTAAATTTGATATGCTTTAATTGATGTTAACAAAAAGTTCAAATCATATACTAATTTAAATAACAATAATCATATACTAATAAAATTATATACTATTTATGGAAGGCATAAAAGAGTGACTTATAAAACCAATTAAAATGAAAAATTAATATTTTATAATAGATTATTTGAAAAGAAAATTTTTTATTTTATTAAAAATAAGCCATCATGTGAAATTTTTATAACAGGATAACTTTATCATTACTCAGATTTTAAAACATTTATTTAAAAAAAAAAAAAAAAAAAGACACAATTTTATAATGAAAATAACACAAGCTCATATAACATTCAGTAATGTATATAAACAAAGTTTTAGCAAAATAAATATATTATTAACAATATTTCTTGAAGTATTTGAATATTACACCTAAAAATTTCTATAAAAACTTTTACTCTAACTTCAGTAGTTAAAACTGACAAAACGTTACTTCGCAACAATCTCAGGAAAACAATTCTGCTAAAGTTAAAGAATTATTACAAAAAATTTGTAAAGATATTCAGAATAAAAAATTGAATAAACTGTTTTGCACTGTATGATATAAAGAATTTCAATTTATTTCCTTTTTATTTATTATTCTTTATGTATCTTCACATCACCTCTCCCATTCAAATCATATAATGATAAAAGGTATGGAAAATAAGAATTCTCAAACTTTTTCAATCTTGTGAAATACAAGAAAAAACATTAATAGAAATAAATGTATTTAATTTAATAATAAAAATAGCTCAATTATTATTATCAGTAAAAAAAATTTACAAGTGCATAGCAAAATGTCTCTTAGTTTGATACTAGTTTTATAATTAATTGCAAATATTGAAAATGTTAAACACCTGAAAGTTTAATTTCTAAAACTGGACCAAGAACAAGTTTAGCAAAAGAAAGTCATTTTAAATATAGAATCAATTAATCATTAGACACATATTATATAAAACAATTTACACACATAAAACTTATATATTTATAGAATATCACAATTCAGTATATATATTAATATAATTTCATAAATTAAATTTAGTATTATATTTATAGTATATATATTACATTATTTGATATTTTTTTATAAATCTAAGAAAACTTAACTTACAATAAAAATAAAAATAATTAAAAACTTTCTCTAAATATTTTGCTGACTCGAGAAAAAGATGCATCATTAGATTTTCACATAATTCTAATAATTAACAGAATCATTACTTATTATTTAAACTGATTTTAATTTCAAAAAATAAATAATATTAATACATTGAGCTTACTGTTTTATTCTCATCATACTGAGTTGGATTTTTTGGATTAAGCTCAAAAGTTTCTCCATGTGTAAGAGAAACCCATACTGATGTACCATTTGAAAGATGCCTTTGATTAAACACTTGTAAGTGCAAATTGTGAATGACAATTGGGTCACTTAAGGCACTAACTGAGAACCTAAAAATTAGAGATTCCTACAAGTTAAAATAATTTCAATTACATCAAATACACATGAAGAAAAAGAAATTGAAACATATTTCATTTAGAAAATTACAAATAATATATATATATATATAATCAACATAATGTTTATTGATTGTTATATTAATTTTTTATAGGATAAAAATGAAAATAGAGAATAAGTGTAAAATATAATTTAAATAATTGAAGTTTCCTATTAACTAAAATAGTTTTAAAAGGATGTACACAAAAATGTTAAAACTTAATTCATTTATTTCAAACTTGCAAAATTTCCACAATTAAAGAATCTAAACAAAATTAAAGATACTATAACAAAAATTTTTATTAGTAGTAATGACATCCATGAAAAGTTCTTTGCATTTTCTTGAATTTATAATAAATCTTAATAATATTGAATTGACTTTTTTCTTCTTTAATTCAATTAAAATGCTTAGGTCAATTCCAGCCACAAAAGCTGTAATTGTTGGTTGTTAGACTAATTTGATTTAAAGTTTAAAACCTTTTAGGTAATAACGCTTTTTTAAGTCATATAATATTTAATCTCAAAAACAATTTAGAATAGCAGTAACAAATTCACAAAAAAGGATTACATAAAATATCTAAAAAATATGGAAGAACTATCTTAAATATTTGCTTTAAGGAAATAGTACTTTATAATAGGCCATAGTGACTTGGTTGGTTACAGCCTCATTCTTGTTATTGGAAATTTGAATCCTGGCTTATCACAAGATCCGCCATGTTCACTAATGAAAACTGTTGCACGTAAAATATGTTGTGATCGCAATGTCCTCCATGTTTCCACATTCTAAATTAATACCCCTGGAGATATTAGGAGCAAGGCCTTGAGTCTTCTCTCGTATTCCATCTCTAAATTGAAAGACCCAGATGATGTTTCCATCTATGAGCCAAGTTATTCTTCCACCCTGGTAGAGGAGTGCTCTGTTCAAAAACAAAACACGCCCTATCTGACTTCATTCGCCCAGTCTGTGATGGGCAGGCTTTGCTTTGCCAAGAGCCATAAGTAACAACAATATACTTTATAATTAAGCCAACATACTTGTTAATTCAATGATTTCATACCTTTTGTTATGAGAAATAGTTGCTTATATTTGAAATTTGCTTGTACTTTGGAAAGTTTTAATATTATATGAAGTGAATTAAATAGATCAACATTCTATATGTGGAGTAAATAATATTTAAAGAAAGACTTTTCTTAAGATCTTCAACAATTATTAATTCTTAACATGTAAGCACTTTAGAAAATGAAACAGTAAAATCATGCTTCTTTGATTTCTCCCGATTTATTTTTACTATTATTTTGAAAATATTTTTATAGTAATTTTCTATTCATGTTATATCACTTTTGATAAATTAATGAATAAAGAAAAATAATGCAGGTTTACAAAAGAGATGCAAAATAAACATGCAAATTAATAACTTTCATAATTGTAAGAGAAAACTTACAGTTTGTTAACCAACGATGATTTAGAATGAGATGTTAATGTTACTATGACATCTTTTTAATAGCTATATTTTAATTGAAAGATAAAAGAAGTTAAGGTCATTGAAGCCAATTTACAAAATACAAGAAGTCAATAACAAAAATATTTACTATTTGTTAAAAAGAATAGAAAATTCAAGAAGTAAATAGAATAAAATGTTTGATAGGCATTTGAGTATAGTGTTTATCCCATTTAAAAATATAACATAATTTAACTAATTTAATCCTGAATCACAACGAAGCACAAACGTGAGATAGCACAAAAAAGTTAGCATAAAAGTATGAGCAACAATCCTCTATTTTTATTTAGCATTAGTTTCTAATCAAGAAAATATGAATATATACAACAACCAAATTTTGTAATTCAGAAAACGTGAAGCTCTTATTGTTCCACACTTTTTTTAACAAAATTAATTTGAAAATTTGACAAAATGTTACAATAATTATTAATAAAATCATAACATCCCTAGTCAGAGTTGATATTTCTGTTATATTCATAATTAAATAAAAATACAATAAAAAAAGAAATATTTATAATAAAATTTTTTGAACAATATAAAATATATATTTTTTATTTTAAATGCCTGGCTGCTACTACACTATTCTACCTATTTCAGCACTATAAGGGCAGAAGTTATTGCAACTTATATTGGGGGCACCTAGTGACTGTGCCCTCGATGCACAAAAAGTGGGCGGGTCATTGTAATTTCAAAGTATGGACCAAGCAAAAGACCCCCAGAGGTATCATTTCACATGGAGAACATGGCAACCATGACATGTTTTACGTGCCCCATATACCATTAGTGAACACTTTGGATCTAGGATTGGGTTGAAATTCAAATTCACTATCTTCCACTTACAAAAGCAAACATTTTAACCATCCAGGCCATGGTGACTTCTAATACAGAAAATAAAATGTTAGAAATAAAATCTACTTGTTTTTTAAAAAAATGCCATTCTCAAAAAAAAGATATAACAATGAAAATTGAGCTTACTTTTTTAAAACTGTAAAAAATGTAATGATTAATTTAATTGGTTTGTTTGTCACTCAATAGTCATTTTTTGCCAACGAGGGCTACTTAAGCTACAGCGCATATAATTTAGTGGATTCCAGACAACTACAGACATGTCTAAACTAATGCTTTTAGTTCAACAAATTAGGGAATCAAATCCTCATACTGCTAAATTAAAAGGCTAAAGCACTAACCATTCAGCTGCCAGTTTGGCAACAGTGAAATGAAAGGAAGCTTAACATTTTTAAGAGTTAAAAAAGGAAATTTTCTAAAGATTTTGTAATATGTACAATAATTAACATTTTAAGCAATATATAATATTTTTTAAGATAATACAAATATTATGCATTTTTCATAAAACTTCTATATAAATCTGGTTTCACAACATAAAATCATTTAGTAAATATTTTTCTTCAAAAATGTTGCCAAATAAAAACAAAAGGTTATGAAATCCACTGAAATCTAAGACTTACTAAATAAAATATTCAGATATACTTCTCACCAAACATCACTGAATTGCAAACAATGTGCACTTGATTTATATTTGGATTCTTCTATACCTTCAGGAGCTTTATCAATGGAACAGTCTTGACCACCTCTTTCTTGTTTTCTTTTAGTTGGCTTTTCTGGACAGAAACAGCAAAACCCCTACCAAAAAAATGTAAAGCAAGATAAGATTAAACAACTTCAATAGCAATAATGACTATTTTTAACTTACATTGTATCTGAAATTTATAGGAAAGTTGAAAATAGGACATAAGCATGAATAAAATGCATCATAAATTAATAAAAATAGAAACTCATAAAATTAAGACACACAAATAAAAATATGAATAGTTTAAGGAATAAGGAAAGCTTATGAATTTAATAATTCATATTCTGAGCAGCATACACCATGTAAGACTATTAATGAAGAATTTTCAATAAAAATTATTTGACTGAAGTTGTTTTATGAAAATCTAATTTCTACACACAATAATAGCAAAAATTTTTGAGTTAAAACATAAGATATTTAACATTTTCCATATAAAATAAATAGTATATTATAATATCATTTATACAAAGTAAAGAAAATTAATAAGTACCTTTATTTAATACAATGTTAAAAATAATTCGATATGAATTAAATCCCTGTATTATTTCCAATATCAATTCTACAAAAACTAATAAGTGTTTTATAAGTAAAAATACACAAATAAAAAATATTCATTTAAACTAATTATACCTACAGTATAAAATGAGAATACTCAAGTTTTTATTAATTGTTAAGATCATTACCAAAATTATATTGTTCTTTGCCTAAATATAAAAACTGTATAAACTTTAATCAACATAATGAGATAATTATTGCTTTCAGCTCATTCCCAATTGATTTCAGTTTGATATGATTACTGTGAAAAATAAACATGTGCTTTGTTGATTGCTCAAATAACTATCATTACTATCTTTCAATCTTTTTCAGACATATTTTTTTCAATTATATACTCTCTTTGGCGGGACATTTCATGAGTGAGACTCATCATCTGCTTATTTCAATACAATATGGTTTTCAAATAATTCACTACTCAAAGGGTTAATACATTAAATTTAAATTTGCATTTCTATACAAAATTTCTACAAAATTAATCACCCTATTTTTATCTAAGTTTTCTATTAAAAATTTTTATTTTTCATATTTTAAACTCTAGGTTATTGGTAAATATTTGATGAATGTTGTTCTTAAATATTATAGCATTGAATCAGTAGACAATTAAACTGAATTGAAATCTAAGAATATTACACTTATTTTCCTTTTTCCATTTAATAAATATGCCAAAATTCCTCCTTGCATTATACAAATCATAAAAGAATGATTAAAGCCACTAGAATATAAGTCTAAAAATTTTTCATGAGTCCATTTGATATTCTAAATACACTTAAGATCTTCCATGAAAAATTTAAAACATTACTTAATAATAACTGAAATATTTCACATATGCACTTAAAGGAAAAAATATATACTTTAAAAATATACATAAAAGTTGTAACTTTTAAAAGATAAAGAATACATCAATCCATACTTCACTATAAGGAACAGCCATTCCCTTATCAACTTTAATTCCACAAGTTGGATTAATGGAGCTGGTATCATCACAACCAGTGAAGTTCTCTGTATTTTCATAATTTACAACAATTTCAGATACTTTCCCATTAACTGCCTGAAAATAATATTCACAAGTTAGCAAATAATTTATCTTTTTGATAGAATATATTCATGCATTATTTTTCTAAATAAGCTTATAAATTTAAACAAATATAAGCAAATCATGTATCACAAATCTTTCCTTTATCTAGTTGTAAATTAAATAAATTTAAAGTGAATATAATCTAATGAAATAACATAAAATATTATTCATAATATTGATAAGTATTTAAATTATCTAGTGGGATATAATTACTTTTACTTTCTTCTTGCAATTTTTTACTTGACCAATAATAAATAAAAACTAATTGTTTTTAATTATGAGTAATTGTTTTTAAAGATGAATTTTGCAAAGCAGTTAAAAATGCATGGAATATAAACAAGAAACAAATATGAATAAATGCTCTTGGAGTAGGTACATCAAATAGTATTAAAAAAAATCCCAAACTCTGGTTAAGAATATATGGCTTTGTAAAGAAAAATCTAATTAATCATAGTCAACAGCATGACTGAAACAGATTAAAAATGATATAGTTGGAATATTCTATCTCCAAAAATTCTTCAGAGTACCAGCCAGAATATTATGGTGATGGTTGGTAACAATTGATTTTCAGAAATAAGAATCTGTTTTAGGAGAAATTTATTTATCACATCTGTCATACAAACGTTACAGAGGTGGATGCATATAAATGTAGTTAGGGATCATTCAAACTTCTAATCGCCAAACTGCAATCTTTCACCTTTTGTGCAAGCTTTCATCTTTTTCCCGTCAAGAGAAAAAGGAGAAAGAATTTGCTTTTCCCAACTGATTGGTGTATCCATTCATGGGAAGCAATTTTTCTTATTTCAGATAAGTTGAAAAAAGAAATGCTAATTTTTTTTTTATTAAGATAAAAAGAAAATTGCGACAATACCAAGTTGTGATCCATATATTTACAAAATATACAACATGAAACTGCACAATCTGCCATGTGTGCAAAGTTTAAGTAATGGGAAAAACCAGTTAGAAAAGATTAATGATTTTTTGAATGAAAAAAAAAATTGATATAGAAAATTTAAATTAGTTAAGATAGGTGGGGAATACAATAAATATTTTTTTCTGAAAATTTAACATTTATAAACATAAAATATATACAACACCGAATGTGTGCTTTTTTTTTTTTTTATAAAAATGTATACATAAATCTTTTCTTAAAAATTATATGAATTAAAATAATTCCATTTAACAATGAGAGGGTGAATATATTATTTATCAATCCAATAATTAATAAAAAGTAAAAACAGATAAGTAGGTTTCCCCCCCCCCTCCCAAGTTATTTCTTTTTTTACATGCTTAAGGTCAAATGTATAACAGGTATTTCATGCAGTAAGCCATCTTAATATTTAAATAAAGCATAGAACAGTAATTCAAAATATATTTTATTAAAACTATAGATTCTTGAAAACAAAATTTATAATAAACTCATCATTAAAAGCATATTATCAAAAATAAGAGCATTAATGAATGTAATGCTATTTCTTGGTTTTGACCCATGAATACCAATATTAAAAAGAATTGTTTTTTCAGAAGTTAATGCTTAATTATTGGAAAATTAAAAATAAAAAAATGATGTTATCCATATTAATTAAGTGCAAATGAATGGGACTGAGTTAGAACAACTAGTTCTATCATATTTTCAATATATAATACTTTCTTCCATTAGGGAAATTAAAGAAAACTTCCTGAACATCATGCATTAAACAAAAATAACTTTAAAAAAAGTCATCGGCTAAAGCTTGAAATTTATACCAAAATGCATCAGTAGATTGAATTTTACCAAATTTTATAACATTTTCTATAATTAAAGAAGTTTATTTTGAAAGCTCTATACTTTTAAAATCAAACATTAATAAACTAATTACAGTATATACATTGTGTGCACAAGGGCTGAAGGCATAATTCTTAAAATTATTATAAATTTCTTTGCAGATGTAAGTCACATGAAAAAATCCATTTTAATTGAGTAGGTTACATTTAACAAATGACTTTGTATGTTTGGAAATTGAATACACAAGCAGGATTCATTCAATATAAACACAGAGATATTAAATGATATTAAATAAAAATGCAACAGAATTGGTCATTAATATAAGTGAAAAAGCAAGAAAAATTAGCAACTTTTTTATGCACCATAATAAAGCAGAAATTTTATATATTATTTATCAGGTATTACATAAAAACCGATAAGAAAAACAGAAAACAAAATTTTGGCCTAAGTATTTAGAAGTAAAAATTGTTTATGATTAATATAACAATATTTTATTCTATAAGTAATATTAGGGTATTTCAAAAATTAAGATGTTAACTATTTATCAATTAAATTAAAATGCTAAAATATATTTTCAGTATTTTCCAATATTGAAGATTACAAGTAAAATAAAATATTTTTAAACATCAATATTCAATAAACTATAAATTAATTATGAAGTCATTAACCCTGCATAACAGTTTAACATAATAAATTATGCAGACTGTTTTTCCAATTGAAAAAGTATATATGTATATACATACACTTAAGTATTTAAATGGGTAGGCAAGTACTACTTGTTCTTGATGAAGCTGTATGACAACAGGATTCAAAAGACGCATATTCACTGCTGTTTTTGGATCTCGTACTTCTTTAACATAAATATATTTTACTTCATTAGGAGTCTAAAAAATTAGAATTGATATAATTTATTTATTCTTAAAAATATATAGTTTTATATTAAAAATTAAATATTTTTTATGAAGAGAAATTATATATTACAAATGAAAGTGGCTATAGTAACTTCCCCATTTATGGAGATTGACTGCACATGCACCTATAGAGGATGCAGAGTGATGGGTATGTATGTGATATTGTCAGATGCTACCAAATATGTGTGAAGCATAGAAGAATGTTAAAAGAAATCGTTTGCCTCATGTATATCTCCAAACAGTGTTAACAAGTAGGAATGAAATTTCAAATAGCAGAAAATGCGAGTGCTAATGAAATCTATCATCAAATACAAAATGTGAATAGCAAAAGTATATATCATACAGAGGGATATTCTGATGGTGTAGGGATTTTCAGAATGGAAGAAACATTGATAATAGTTTACAAGCATTTGGTTATCACCAAAGAGGCTGTCGATGGAATGTCTCAATAGAATTAATCAGCAATTACTAATCAAGAAATATCAGAGGAAACGTCTATGAATAAAGGAAGTGTTCATAATGTTACATGAGAGCACTTAAAAATGCTAAGTTACCTAAAAAAATGGTGCAAGGCCTAACTCTCACTTAAAGTATAACATTTTAATGAATACAATATAAATAAGAACACAATCAAGACTAAAATCAAAAAATATTCTAATAATTAACAAATATCATATTTATTTTGAAAGAAAAATGGGGAAAGTGTTTTCTAGAACAAAGGAGAAGTTGTGAACGCAAAATGGCGTATCCAGTAACATTAGATAGTTTTGGCATCATCAAATTTTGTGAAGAGAAAAATATATATACTGGCTGAAACTCAAATGAATACACAATGGAGGAAACGTTCTTACAAGAACATTTTCTAGGATACATGTTATACTATTTTGATATTTTATAGTGAACATATATTTACCTAAACATTTAGATTTCATTTAAGGGCATTGTTTAGGAGAAATATGACACTTTCAGTTTTAGATATTGTCACATACATTATTGGACAAAAGGTTGCAATATCAAAAGTTTTGCATACAATGGGTGTTTAAACATTAGACAGAGGAGCAAAATATTAATCAAATGTTTATAACATGCAATATCTTATGTGGTACTACAAAATGAAGAGCCACTTTCTTTCAAGAATCACTCTGAATATGTTGTCATCACTTTGATCCAGAAACCAAAAACATGAGCATGGAATGAAGATATCCTTCATACTTGGAGTTAAAGGTATCTTGCTAAGTTAGAACTGGTAAAATCATGTTAACGTACTTCATCAACATTAATAGTACACTATACTTCGAATGGCTATAGTTATCCACTACCCTATACCACGCCATATTGCATGAAGTGAGAAAGAATACAAAGAATGAACTATTGTCAAGCAGATCATGCTGGTTATACTCTTGCACAGCAAAATTCGTCTTTATGTGATTGCAGCATGTAAATATTTTTAGAGAAATTCTTGAAAATTTTCATACATAAATGATTGATTACTACAATTTCAGTCCACTAAAAAAACTTCTGAAGGGATGACCAACAATAATGATCCCAAGATTCCTCTGAAACTTGGTTTCACAACTAAACCCAGAGCTTCTTCCACATTTATCCATTGTCATACTGAAGGGTATCAATCATCTCATGGACTAACAGGGCACTTGTTCTGCCTCCAAGGTATCTTCATATAGCCTATCTATTAAGTCTATATAACCCATTACTTTTGCATACATATTAATACCATTAAAATATTTATCAAACTGATTGTAGTGCTATTTCCATTTAGATGACCCATTTATATTTATTAATATGTACACTCTGTAGCCAAAAATTCCTAGACATTAGGTACAATTTGAAACATATCAGACGAGTAAATAGGATGTTAATCCTGCTATTGCTTTGATTACTGCTTTTATCCTTTCGAGTAAACTATCTAATAAGTTCTGGTGAAATACTGACAGAATTGTATTCAATTTTTCTTATATGACAGTAAATAATTATTGATTGACTTTTAGTTGAGTGAGTCTAGCACACAAACAATGGTCCAATTCACCTCAAAATCAAACAAAAATTTTCTCAAGTTATTGTCAAACTATTTTGCAATGACACATATTGCATAAATAGAAGGCTTTTTGCTTTAAAATAGAAAAAGACCTGTTATAAAATATGTTATTTGGTAAAATATATTTATGCATAACAGATGTAATCAACCTGCCAATTAAAACTGATGTGCCAAATGATGATTCTACTGCAATCAAATTCCATATACATTTATCAGAGAGCCAGATTATGTATAGTGATAAAGCACTCTACATGGCATTCTCCTACAGCTTCAAAATACATTTACACAATGCTCTTTGCATCACTACAAACATTTGGGATATTAGTGTGTGTGGACAGAAATGATAGCAGCACAACCATGATAACCAAATGCTATCCTCTTTTGGGAGAAAGTACTGTCACTAATCTGTGTGTCTGACCTGAGATAGAAGTTCTCTGCAACCTCTAAAAAAGATGTTTGCCAGTTTTTTGTGCAACACACCTTAGTATTTAACCAATCTCAATCAGCTAAGTTTTTTGGCATACCAGAATCATATTTCAACTCAGTAAATCTACTTTTACTTGATCATGGAACTGTTAACAATAGACTGGAGTTTGCTTAGATAAATTTCCTTTAACAAATACAAAATTTCATAAGCATTGACAATTATATATAAGCACTTCAAAATCTTTCCAGTAAATGTTTACTTGATCTATAACACCTATCAGACTGGCACAGATCATATATTATGATTTATCACTGCACATAACATTATTTCCCAGCAAGGTTCATAGACTCAACATAAGAATAATAATAAAAAAAACAAGTTAGATGTTCCAAAATTTCTTCCTTTCTTTATATATGTTGGTGAAATATGATATTGTAGTGAGATCATTTAAGTCCAGTGATTTTTGGCTAAATAGTGCATGTATCAATAATAAAAAATTCCTATATGTCAAAAATATCAAGTCACAAGTTATACAAATTTTGTTCTAAATTGTTTTTTAGGTTTGCAATAATTTTAAATAATTAAATGCATCATTTACTAATAAATATGGGTACTTACATATAAATACCACCACAGCCTTTTCAGCCAATTGAATTTGAAAGAAATTTCCTTATAATCAGAAAATTTCTTTTTATAATTAAAGATAAACTTTTCATAATTAGTGAAAGAAATTTTCTAACTATAGATTAAGCACTACTCCTATTTAAGTTTTGGCATGAAATTAGCTGCAGTGGCATTAATATGGAAGTACTTAAAATGCTTAGTACAATTTTAAAAAGAAATATAACTTAGTACTATAAATTTTTCACTAAGCAATAAAACATGAAGTAAATATAACAAATTAATTTATGCCAGAAGCTTTGATGGATTAGTTTGTTCATATCATTTTATATTTTTGAACCAAAAGACAAATTGCAAGATTGTTATTTATGTAAAATTTATAAAAAAAAAATGTTTCCAATAATTAGATTTTCATTACCACCTCATGTCCTAAATTCAAAATCTGGAAAATACTTTTTATAATCCAGCATTTTAAACTTCGAACTACAGTTACAAATATTTGATATTATGATGACATTTTAAATTTCAGATAACTTTTAAAGCATTTGACAGAAATTTAAACTTCTTTAAGATTAATTTATTCTTAAAATTTCATTTAATTTGTAAACAACTTTAAGACAATTGAAGATTTATCCAGTAGTAAAAAGTTAAGTTTTATGTTACATTCAATCAGCATATTCAGTTGCATGGCTATTAGTCTTTTTTTTTTTTTTTTTTTTTTTTTTTTTTTTTTTTTTTTTT
>JAPDSC010084314.1:0-13346 GCA_026290005.1 Latrodectus geometricus | reverse complement strand
GATTGCGATGAAGATGACATTGATTGCATCGCAGATAAAACTAAAGACGTGAAAGGATGGTTCGATTGTCCCCAGCGATATGGCCACTTCCCCCATGGTGGCAGCTACCAGCTCTTCATCCACTGTGATAACTGGCAGCCATTCATCAAGAAGTGTGCAGAGGGAACCGCCTTCTCCCCCAAGTATCTCGTCTGTATGTGGGTTGGAAAACCTCTTCCAAAAGTGACAAAAAAATATTGAAGAAAAATAAGGAACTGCACTTTTTTAAGCTTTTCTTGAATTTGTTCTTAACGACATGTATAACGACTTTGAATAAATGTTCTGATTATTGTTATTTTCTTATAAGTGAAAAAAGATTGTCATGACTAACTTTGAAATAAATATTTTGGAGTCCCTACGATGTTTATATAAATAGTTAATATTTAATCTAGAAATGAATCTTAAATTTGCTATAATTATGGGTTATGTAGGTGTAGGGCAGTTAATATGACATTAATGATTTACCAATGAAAATATGTCTACTTTATTGAATTCCCATTTTTGATTAACCCTTTATGAAATGATATCGATTTATTCAGAATCCAGTACATTTAAAGTATAATAGCTGACAAATATTTTCAGACGATATATTTTCCTATTGTATGAAAATGTGTTTTTTTGGGAAGGGGCATAGAATAAGTAAAGTTTTCTAAAATGAATCTAAAGCTATTAAATATTTCCGATTTTTTCTCTTTTGTGATATGTAAGTATGTCCAAATAAGATTGAAAAATCAACCTGGAATTAAATATTAAATGTAGGTTCAAAATGGATTGTAGCAGTTTTCACCTGTTAAATTGTCCTCTATGAGGTATCTGAAGTATCTATCTCACCACCTTTAGAACAGTCCTTTTGGTAAACGCCGGACAATTTTTAAAATAATTTCAACACTTCTAGTACCTGTTTGTCTCCTAAGCGATATAAAACTATCCATAGCATGTAGTTTAACACTGAAAATTTAAATTTTTTCTCTATTTTATAATATGTAACTTCATACATTTGTTAGTTATCCATATACTTTCAATTTACTGTATACTTGTAATGTAATATTACTATTTTTATAATCAAATACAGATCTTCGTCTCGATAACTTCACATCCTATAAAATTAGCAGTGAAGTATTACTTGATACTGTGAGTGATTGGTAGCATTACTTGAATGAGTGATGTGAAGCCATTACTTGATATTATATTAATTTGCCACCCCAAAAGTTCTGCCACTGGTGTGGTGTAGACGTAGAGAGGAAGTTGCCATCTCAGGTGGGCCTCTTCACCTATTCATGGTTGAAGATTACGAGGCGCTTGGTAATAGCCGATTATTTCAAAATCATTAATCTTAAGGTACAGAACTTCTATACATATGTGAATGGTTCAATACCACATGCTGACGTAAGATATGTAAAAGTATGTCTCTCATTTAAATTTCCTGCTGAAGAAGATTATTTCTCAATCATGTGAACAAAAGGAATTTCCTAAAAAATATATCCTAATAGTACCATGATATTGGAGTTAGATAAATAAGTCTAGGGCAGATGTCTAATTTCACCCCCTAGTTCATCATACCATGACTGAACAGGTACTTCATCATCCAAGAAAATTCTATCTCCTGGAGGAAACAAAGTATGCATCACAGGATGAGGCTGGTTAGCTAACATTCTGTAAACCTCTCCCCCGTGATCATTCCTTACCAGCTTATGATTGGTCCAGCAGAAATACATGACATGGTTGCTCATATCAGGGCACATTCACTTCTATGCTTGATAGCTGGAAAGAGACAATCACGGTTATACGCTGATATAGGTGCTCTCCAAATGTGAATCAGTCCTGTTGTAAGGAAAAGTGTGAAAGATGATTCGTCAGATCACGTTACTTTTCCTTTGCTTATCAATTCATCAAGTTTTTGAATGTGATGTTTGGAATTAACTGTGACAAGTGTCTTGGGAATTGTTTCGCTGCCATTAAGTGCACTGTGCTTGTGAAAGTGCCTTCTGAATATAATCATTGACACTGGAGGACTTAGATGCTGGTTGAATTTTATAGTCAATTTTTCTGCAGTTGTTCGCTTCATTATTCCTAAACTTTACTGAACTTCTCTTTTCTACTATTTTGCTTTGCAAAGTTTTGCTGTCATGACTTTAGAGATTGTCCTGACCTCTAGAAACATCTAAAAGTAAGAATTTTTCTATCGCAATAGTTACAGCTAGATAGGCTCCTTCAATCTGAGATGTCATTAAATAACATTTTCATTTACTGCTGCTTATATTATTTTGACAACCAGGTGTATAATATTTATATGCTCCAGAAATTAGCGGAATTAGATTCATTTTAATTTCATTCACTGCCCATATTTTCTAATTCCGTTGACATAAAATATTCCACAAACTGATGATTTTTGAAATGATAATCTACATTTTTCGACATGGTGCACTTTACTTTTGTCTTTCAATTCCAAGTAGAAACTTAGCTGTTATTTTGAGAAAAATAAATCACATATTAGTTTTGCCGTAGAAATATGCTTCCAGTACAGTACTTAAACACGCTTTTTTCATTTGGTTATATGAAATTGCTACACTGTCATATTTCATCTAAATTCCTACATACTCAGGTACCGCATTCTATAAATTTTA
Organism: Latrodectus geometricus; assembly: GCA_026290005.1. Classification (NCBI taxonomy): domain Eukaryota; kingdom Metazoa; phylum Arthropoda; class Arachnida; order Araneae; family Theridiidae; genus Latrodectus; species Latrodectus geometricus. The sequence goes on along the minus strand of JAPDSC010084314.1, from coordinate 10,683 downwards.
AGTCTATACTAAATACACTCTACTTTATTTCTTATTATAACCTATTAATGAACTAACACTTCTTTCAATTTGAACAAAGTTGAAACTTTTGATATTATTGTGGTATAAGCTGCAATGATGTTAAATCGTCAATGTTTGGAATAAAAATTAAACTTCAGTTTTATTTTTGTTCTTTGCTTATAGCAGTTTTTCGCACTTCCAATACACAAGTCCAAGGTTCGATCCTCAAGCTGGGCAAGGACTAAACAGCCTTTCATTTCTTAAGTGGGTCGATAAAACTGAGTATGATCTAAGCACTGGTGCTAGGATGATATATGCGTCACACCTAGAGATGTAAAGTTTCCGGGATTTTTGAAGCTTGGGAGTTTATTCAGGAATTTTGGGGAATATTTGGAATTTTCAGGGAATAAACTCAGCCAATCATATTTCGTGTCATATATAATTTTTTTTGCATATGTATGAAGTAAAACTTGGCCTCTGTAAATATAATTTTTAAGAAAAGTGGTACTTTGTTTAAAAAATTTTCTACAATAGGTAATAAAATTGCAATTGAATGAACATAAGTTAAAACGTCTCCAATCTCTTCGAATGGCCCACATCTTTTTCCAAATTTTTTTGTGAAATTCCTATTGCCGTACATAAAAGTAGAAATCATCTAATAAATGAATTTTTTTTATAAATTGCTTGGTTTTAATAGTTAAAAACTTTCACATTTTCTAAGAAATTTCAGATTGTTTCACAATTTTCAAAATTTGGGAACTTTGAAAATTTCTGGGAATTTTCAAAATTTCCATGGGAAAAAATCCGGTTTATTCCCGGGAATAAACCGTGTTTTTTCCCATCCTTACAACACTAGTCACACCCTCGGGCTCTTCCTCAAGAGAATAGATATGGGTACTGTAAGCTTTCGCCCTATATAGGCTGTCGTGCCACCGAGTTTAGTTTTAGTTTTTTATTTTGTTATTATAATTCCTTAATCCTTATTTCAAATTTAAGCATATTTTTCATAACAATTAATTTGAGGGTTTAATATCATTTTATTCATCTTATTACAATATTTGTAGTAAACTTCAGATGTTCTAGGTTAGGAATCTAGGTTAGGTTTCCCACAAAAACCACTATATTTTTTTGTTTATATAAGTCAAGTAAATCAAATTTAAGTTTTCATTATTGCTTATCGAATCAGATAATATTGTCAATATGCGAAGTTGCCATAACATAAAAATGCATACTGTCATCAGAATATTGTCTTACAATAAATCAATATAAGCATTTTTCGAAAAAATTGTCCTGCAGCTTAAGCTTTTATGGGACCTGCAGCTTAAAGTTTTTTAACGATAAGAATTTGAAGCTTAAGAATGTATAGTAAATACAGGGACAGTTAAAAAAAGGTGCAGATTTCTTACACTTTTCGAGTGGGACCGCAGTGACCTGGTGTTAGGATCTGGTAGCCTGGTTTGTTAGGGCGCTCGTTCTCGTTATCAGTAGATAGTAAGTTCGAGTCTAGGTTTAATAGAATATCCGTCGTGTTCACTAGAAGAGACTGGAGCACGTTAAACAGGTCGTGGTTGCAAAGTCCTTCAAATGAAATGATAACTCTGAATTATTAGGGGTTCTTTTCTTTGATATCTGCTTCTAAATTACGAAGACTCCCACCTGGCAGCTTCCGCTAACTCGTAGAGCTCAACTCTAGGCTGTATGCAGATGCAGCAACAACATTGTTCATGTGACTTAAAAGATCTCAGTTTTTTAATTTAAATGTAGTGAAACTATTCCTTGACCTAATGAATAATCATCGGTAGAATAATGTCTCTAAATACTATTTCATAAAAGATTGATAAATTTCTTTTTTGTGAATTTAAAATAAGAAGTAAGCACGCAAATCGATGCCGAATTCTAATGCAAAAGGCATGTGCACTCAGAGTTATATTGGTATAACCATGAAACTAGATAAGTGTATATTGTTTACGAAATTATTAATGAATAAATGCAATTAACAAATAAATTCAAATTTATAACAAAAAATTTCATTGACTCAAAAAATAAATGTTGAGTTCCATTGTTATCCAAAGTAGCTACATTGATAGTCGATGGGATATGAAACTTGTTCTCTTATGTAGTCATTTATACCATGATTTAAGCAAATGGTTAATTGATTTGGCAGTATAGAGAGAAGTTCACTCCCCCAACGTACAGGTCAAAAGGTTCTGTCCTCAGTAGACTCAGCCTTTCATTCCTTCAGTGAACCGATAAAACTTAGTACCAACCATGTTTGGGAACTAAATACTGATTGTTTCGCGTTAGGCTGATCACCTAACTAGGACATATGCTTCTCACACTAGAACCCTCTGTCAAGAAAACAGGTATAGACACTCTAGGCCATGGCCCCCTGATTGACTGTTGTGCACAGAGTTTAGCTTAGTTTGGGGAGAAGACTTTCTTGCTTGTGTTTAAAACATACTCTATTGAAACAAAAAAGGTGATACGGTAGATCATAAAGGAACATTGCATCCTTGTAAATGATGTTATAATGTTGCGGGAATAGAATATTGTTATACTATTGAATCGCACCTTAGTGGTTTAATTATGTTGAAAGTTAATCTCCTGCAAAACTGCATCAACGTACTTTATAGAACGACTAAAAGAAGTAGACTATTCCAGAAAATCATTCCATACATAATTGCACCAGGTATTAAGACTTTATAAAGCTTAATGATATATATTGGATTATATTTGTGAGATTCGAGATTTTACACAGAAATGCGATGGTCATGAGCTTCAAGATGACTGCAGGATCATTGAGAAAAATCATATTTTTCTTTAAATATGAGGAAAGTCGTCATCAATCTAATTAATTTTAATTGGGTTAAGGAGTTAATGGTGAAGGCTTTAATAGAATTTTAAACCTGTACTCACAAAATTTCCAAGTTATTTATACAGTTGGCTTTCCTTGACTTAACTGAATCCATGCAAACTTTTAAATGATGTCTGATAAATGATTATGATACTCTTGGTGTACACACAGTAACTGTGCAGATCTTTCACGCTGCTAGTGTATTTGTGTCTGCCAAGCATCCTGCTCACTTGCGGTGACTGACTGCTCCTTTTTCTGATCCACTGCTGCTAAGAATGCATAATTACTATATTGTTTCAGTCAAAATGTTATTGCTATATGATCAATCTATTTCTCTTAGACTTTTTATTTGACCCTTATAGAATTAGAATTATTTGTACTGTTGTCCTGTATATCTCAAAGGAAATCGACACTACTTCAGACGATATTCCCTACATTGAAGGGATAGAAAACATTATCTAAACAGACTCAGAGATCAAAACCCAAAGGCAACAAATCGTCGATGGATGGTATACATTTTTCAGTTTTTTAGTCACTTTACTACATCTTATTAAACTTGAGAACTAATTTGACAAACATTGTTTCCTTAATGTTAATTTTGTACCACTACACATTTTCGTTATCACCTCGATAATTCATACAATTAATTATCACCTCTATAATTCTTGTCACATTTATTGGTGATAAAATATAATTCTATTTTATGAAGTCTGATAATTATTTCGCTTTGTTGAATAAATCACAACCAGACAAGAATGCCGTAAGTTAAGATGGGCCTAATAACTGAAGTTTACTCATCTTTGTAAATAAACTGTAAAGAATCATGTGTTGTTCCTGTTGTCATTTCCCTGTTAACTTTGAAGATGGCACTGCATTCTTATGTAAACCATCATATTTTCATCGACTGCAACTGTAATTGTGCAGCTGAATTGCTTGATATATCTCAACTTTACTCAACCTCTTAACACGTTGTTTTGTTTACATTCGTGAACATGGCACCATCCGGTGAATTTGCATTAACTTTTAATATTTTGAAAACGTGCTCTATTACAAAAGCAAGAACATCTGTTTTGACACTACCTCATGCTGTTTTCAATACACCTGTATTTATGCCAGTTGGAACTCAAGGAACTTTAAAAGGTTTACTTCCAGAGCAACTGGAAGAACTAAACTGTAATATGATGCTATCAAATACGTACCATCTTGGCATGAGACCGGTATGAAGTTAAGTTTCATCATGTTTCTTCGTTTTATACATTAATCTGTAGCTAAATTTTGCAAACCTATGCATAAATCCAAATTAATCGTGAAGCTGGTATATAAATCAAATCATCTTTTTGATAATCTTGTTGCATGCAACAGTTTTATATCAAATCGTTAATTAATAATTTTTCGATTGTAATTTTATTTTGATATTGGATCGATTTATGTGAAAAGTGCCATGTTAAAAATTATCAATCTGGTTCACCAGTCTGTTACTTGAAATTCCCGAGTATTTTGAATGCCCACTTGTCTCAGTGACTATATAATTGGGAAAGTTGAGTCTTGTGTTGAAAATTGTATATTAGAATAGAAAATTCCTGATTTGATCCTAGGCACTATTGAAAAATCAGGTGTTTGTGTAGGCGTTTGAGATTTCAACGTTTTCTTCATTGCAAGATATTATTATATTCAGTATTTATGAAAAGTCTTCCAAAAAGTAAAGTATGAAAGATTCGAGAAATATTTAGCTGCTAAGCTTCTAATTATGTGTTGTAACATTCACCATTAGTGATCCTTTGATAATATTAGTTATATTACTGATTTTATCTACAAATTAAGACTGTACAATTATCATCCAATACTTGATAATATAAATTCTCTGATTAGTTTTTCAAAAATATTTAATTTTAATTGGGCTCATTGTGTCCTAGCGGTAGGATGATGTTCTTTGTAGCACAAAGTTCGGGGTGTGATCCCAGCCACTGTTAAACAAGAAATGAATGTTATGCTTGTCTCTCAGGGGGAATGCTTAAGAATTTTCCTAGTTTTCACATTGCAGCACATGAATATGGTCCATACCTTTGAAGTGGATATTTATGCCATTGGGTTGCTTCCTATGGGGTGTCCAAACTTTCAATTCATAATGAATTAGGGCTAAAACAACTAAATTAGTATTTTTCATAAATTTTAAAACTGTTGATATTTTCTGGGTAAAACTTCTTTATAGTTATGCTTGTTATTTTAAGTAAAAATTCTCATTGAATGGTAAATGAGAGTTTTTTTGTGCCATGTTATGGTAATAAAACTATCTTAACAGTAGTAAAAATTAAAAGTGACGACATTTAATGATTTTAGGTATGTGAATAGATAGGTGTTGATAACAGTTAAAGAACTATGCTTAAAATTTTCTAAGGTTCCTATAGTTACTTGATAAATGCTGTAGTTGTAATATTAATTAAAAATTACATGCTTTTATAATAAAATATAACTTATTTTTAGAGGAATTACTTATTTTATTCAACTATTGTGGACTTCCACTTAACAATTTGCGGATTTAATTTCCACCATGGACATGAATGAAGGCATGGAATCCACTTTAACTTTAGATGTTGGCCAAATCAATTTAACAAATATCATGTAGCTATATAATCATGGGTAAAAACTGACTATATAGAGCAAACATTAATCCAGCTTTTCAAAAAGTTGTGTTAAAATTTTATTTTTTCTAAATTTCTTCATTTGATGGAGATTTATGTGTTTAATAATATAAATTCATACATTTATTATATAAAATCAAGGTATGAAATATTTATTTAGGGAGGCTTAAATTTTTAAAGCAACTCAGTAAAAACTATACAGTCACCCTTGTTGACTTTTTCAAAATTTCATCAAAGTTGCTATTTTGCACAAGCAATGCTTGAAAGAAACAAAAATATTGCTTGTATGAAAAATGACGATAAAATTATAAATAATTAACAATAAATATACCTAAAATCATAAATAATGAACAATAAACTTATCTCTGTTCTTCTGCTATCACCCCCTCTACTTCACCTTTTGATGCTGCGGCTGCTGACTTCGCATCCACTGTTTTCGGATGATATACACATATTATGGAGTCGATTAAAGTCAAAATTTTACTGCACATATTTTTTTTTTTTCTCCATACATACTCAGCTAGGTAGTAATCTAATTTTTGGTTTTCGACAATGCCATTGCACGTTTTTCTGCTCTACATGTTCCTTTGATGGTGTTAGTATGGGCACCTGTATACAGGTCCTTAAAAATTAGACTATGATTTCCCTTCAGATGCATGAAAACTTCATTATAGAGGTAATTGTAGCTCTTCCAGCTGCTGAAATTTTTGTCAAACCCAGAAAAATAAACTCATTTATCACACTCAACAAAGTATCAGACATTCTATCATTTACAGCTTTCATAAAACATTTACCTGTCCCAACAACCTCAAACATTCCCCCAAAAACCCACTTGCCTTGCACATGTTTATCCCAATTATATTTACTTTCATCTATCTCAACACTTCCACCCAGTTTCATGCTACTTTCAATTATCTCTTCCATACTAACCTCGTGGCAAAAAGAACGAAAATCGCATACACTTTTATACATTAACTCTCTTTCATATTAAACTCAATCCTACTCTCACTAACCCATTCATTGTCATTTTACTCAAATGTCATTCATCGTCATTTTACTAAATTAAAATAAAAGAACCTTTTAACATCATGAGTTTCTCCTTTCATCTTAGATTTACACCTCAATTCATAACCATCACTTTTATTGTTCCTTTTAATCAGTTTTATATAATTACCTCATTTTCTGCACTTGTATCTATTCACAATCAAACCCCCTTTCATATGAAATTCCAGTATCTCTTTCCTTTCATCCAGTTCATACAAATACCTTAAATTAACATTCTCATCAAACCACATAATTAAACTTCATTCTTTCCAAACATTCTCGCACTTACCTCAGGCATTCTCCTTGTAAAAGCCATCACAAAAAGTATGCAGGAGCTAAAGATTAAGCAATGCAACATTCAACATGGTCTGATCTGAACTAAAATTAAATATGATGGTTACATTACTTGGTTGATTAGGGTTGCCAGAATTCCTTATCTATGATTCATCTAAGGGGGGTTGCCAGAATTTATTTATTTATTTTTTTTTTTTTTTTTGCCAAATTTGAAATAATTACATCAAGGGTGACCATACAGTAAATCTGATCCAGCAGCTCAAATTTTATGAGCACAGAAGGTAATAATACAATTGTAGATATTTAAGATATTTTGTTAAAAACTGTCATCTGTTATAAAATTTAAAAGCCCAAATGACACTAACAAAAGATATCTCAAAGGTTTATTTTTTTTAATGTTACATTTCTTTTAGTTTGTTTTGAAATGTTTTTTATCTAATTATCTAGAGCTCAGTATTTCAATGTAAGATTTTTGAGCTTTTTGGAATACATTAAGATATAATTTAATTATCAATGTATCAAATTTTTAAGCTTTAGTTTTGAGTGTTAAAATATAAATAAATAAAATATGATTATCTGAATATTTTTGCATTAGAAAAAAAGTAATTTGGTTTGTTATGTATTTATAATTCTGTTTATTAATAGTATTTTTCTTAAATATGACTGTGTTTACATTTGCTGCAACTATGGTTTTTTTTAAAGCTGTTAGAAAATTTTCTATTTTAAAATCTTATCTACCTCTGACTAAAAAAATCTTTAATAAATTATAAAAAAAATTTTAAAATATAAAATTGATTGCATATTTTTTCTTAGAATTGTTGTTAATGCAATATTTCCATCTATTTTTTAAAATAGCTAAATTTTTATTATTTTTTTATATTTAGGGACAAGAAATTATAGATAAAGCTGGCGGACTTCATAAATTCATGAATTGGAAAAATGGACTATTAACAGTGAGCTATATTTATTTTTTGTTATTTTATATTTAAAGCCTATTTGTTGAATATTTGTCAAATACTTGGTTCTCATTTATGAAAGAATAGTTGGAAATTTTATGCCTAATCATATTCTTTTATTAAAATTGAAAGGTAATTTCATTTTAGCTCTTAATTGTCTGAAATATATAAAAACTATATTGTCAATTTTTTACTTTTGGTAAAACATACATATTTTTTATGTTTATTAGAAAATAATTATGACTTAATCCTACAAGCTGTCTCGAGTGCTAAATGTAATTCTATGAGCTAACTTGTGATTTTCTGATGTAATGTGCATTTGCAAAATTTGCTTGGAGTTTTTTTAATCCTTGATGTTAATGCTATGTGTTTTGTTTTATTTTATTTATGATTGAAATTGAATTATATTTTGTTTAGAGAGAGTATCAGATTTAAAGAATTTGAATTTTAATATTCATGAGTAGTAGGTAAAAAGTATGAGCGATGATAAATTGAATTTGTGTTTTTTCTAAAAAATTTTTGAATGACAATTAAATGAATAATTTTACTTTATGTGCTATTCATTTAAAATTGCTGTGTGTAATAATTTATATAATTTATTAAGTAATGTGTAGAAATATTTGAATTATGTATTTAGGTTTTCTGTAAATTGTAATGTTAGTTAATTAGAAACTTGAGTGTCATAAAAATGTATGTATTTTATATTAATAATTTAGCATTATTTCTTGTTTATCTCCCATCTAGATAACATTTATACTGATATTTCTATAAGGTGGGTACCATTGGCTAATAAATTAAAATCTGAATTTTCATGAAAATGTATGTTGTGTATATGATTTATTTAGCTTTATTGCCTGGTCTTTGATCTAGATTATGTTTATACTGATGTTTTTATAAGGTAGGTGCCATTGCTTGGTTAATTAAAACCTGACTTTTCATTACAATGTATGTTATTTATATCATTAATTTATCTTTATATTTGAGTTGTCTCTTGTCTAGATTGAATGTATGCCAATGGTTTTTTTTTAATGTGGGCACCATTTCCTGAATAATTAAAATCTGAGTTTTTCTAAGAATTTATATTGATTTAAGATTTATAGCACCGCTGTTAATACCTGCTTGGTATTATTATGGTTTTGGTATTGCTTGGTATTGTTGTATAATGTATTTCTAAACTGTTTGTATTCTTTTGATTAAGTGAAGAAAATAATAATAAAAAATGTTTATTTTCTTGGTCAAGTAGGTATAGTAATATTAACTTTTATGGTTATTTTATATTTGTTTTGTAGTACAACATACTTCTTAGATATGTTTGTGCTAACAAATTTATTTATTTATTTTATTCAAAGCTTTTAATATCTTCTCTTTTTTATTCATTTTTTATCTGCAGTTTTCAATAATGTTAAATACAAGTTAAAGAAAGAGGAACAGAGAGATTACCATTTTACATTATCTTTTTGTTAAATTAGATAAAAATAGAATAAATAATAGTTATTATGTAATTTGTTAGGTATTCAAAACCTTTAATTCATTATAATGTACTAAGGAAGAACTCTAACATTGTATTTCTCATAAGTTATGGAATACTATTATTCAGAATTTATGTAATGGCCCAAGGTGTAGAGCAGTCGCTGAATTCTGCCTTGCTGTGAGACAACTGCTCTCAAAATCATCTCCATCGTTTCAAAATTGTTTCTTCTCTGATATGCACTCTCTGTAACTCTAGGGAGGTGATGGAATGTGCACATCTTCTCCACTGCCCTGCTCCACATGAGACTTTTCTCATTGAGCATTATCAGAAGGCAAAAGGCATGTTTGATTAATGGACTTTGTTGCAGTTGTTTTTTTGTATTTTTTGCCAGAATTGTTCATGATCCCATTAGAAATTTTTTTTAAAAAAACTTTTATATTGTTTTTATTTTTTGGTGAATGTGTCAGTAATTCATTTATTTGTTTTCCATATATTTTGTAATCTTATATATTTTCATTTATAGGATAGTGGTGGATTTCAAATGGTATCTCTAGTAAAATTATCAAAAGTAACTGAAGATGGAGTTCAATTTGCATCTCCTTATGATGGACGGGAAATATTGCTAACACCAGAAAAATCAATTGATATTCAGAACAGTATAGGAGCCGACATTATAATGCAGTTAGATGATGTAGTTAGTAGTACAATATCTGGACCTAGAGTTGAAGAAGCAATGCATAGGTTTGTGGAAATAATTTTAACGCAAAACATTTTTAATATATTTATAATTTTATGTTCTTAAAATTTAAATATTTCTTATTTCATTTATTTTATTTATTTATTTATTTATTTATTTTGCTACTATATTTCTTAAACTAAAATTACATGCTTTATTAATATATTGTATATGTATGATAATTTATAAAGTTATACCATTAGAAAAAAATGTCTAATTTAGATACATATAAAAATTTTAATTTATTTTATTGAAAAAAATCAAAGTTTTAAAGTTAAAGGATGTAAATGAAGTATCATCTGTTTTAACAATTTTCTCAAATGATTCTTGTGCTCTGAATCATGAATATTTATCAATAAGGATGGCTGGCAAGTTACATTTAAAATTGTTTACTTATTTTAAAACTATTAATTTGTGTGTTGGTAGTTTGATTTAGCTGTATAGTTATTATTTGTTGATCAGTAAACAGAAACATCTGTTCCAAGTTATTACAATGAATTAAATTCTTTTTAAAATGTATACATCTGGTATAGAGTATCACTTATGTTTCAGTCTACATTGCTTTTATAAATTTTTAGTTTATAATATGTGATCAAATAAACATACTGATAAAGTACTGGTTGATTACAACTGGTTGTCCATTTGCCAGTTGAACTTTTATAGATTATTTGAATTAATTATACAATCTT
>JAPDSC010084294.1:0-15814 GCA_026290005.1 Latrodectus geometricus | reverse complement strand
ATATTGCATTGACAAAAATTATTTTCATCAAACCAATATAGAGACAGATGGCATTAAAATGTAACTCAAAATAAATAAATTTGAAATATTATTGGCAATACTTAAAGTAATTTCATTCATAATTTTTCAATAAACAAAACACTTCCTATTAAAAAAAAAGAAAAAGGGATAGATACTATAGGAAGAGAATATGAAATTATCAGCTTAAAAAGCTTATCGCAATCAATGAAAATATAAAAATCGTAAATGGTTTTAATTTGTGTTTTTTCGATTTAAAAACACATATATTGCATAAAAGTACAATTTAAAATATTGGGATTTTTAAATTCGATTTATAATCATGAAAATAATTTTATTTAAATTTAAGTACATAGTATTGTAAAGCTATTTTATTACTAATCTAATAAATATAATAAATGATTACAGGATTTCTTTAAGATATCAATCTTACACAATAAGTATAAGTATATAGAGTTGATAATCATCATTTTAAGTCTATATATTTAAGATAATTTTATTAAACGGGACTTAAAAGTCATAAAGCATTTATAATAATGGTTTTAAGCAAATCACAACATTTTCATATAATTAAATTTAACATTTTATCAAAGAAATTTTAAGCTAAATAACTTTGAGTGATATCATTTGTAAAATCATGACTGACCACCATTGATTATATTTACTTTTAAATATCCTTTGACATCGTTACATTTCTTATATACTAAGCATATTTCTGTTCACTGAGTAAAATTAGTGTGTTCAATACGACTATAGAATGAATATCAATAAATAATCTTAAAATCTCAATACGGACTGAATTTTGTAATACTTATTAAGGTATCAGAGATATAAAAATAACTTAGAATTCGTTTAGATCACTTCTTATATTAGAATATGGCTCATAAAAGAATTTTCATTGAATATAAATATTTCGTTTTTACCAAAATCAAATTTCTTAATTTTTCTTTAAGATTTACAGATCTTAAGCATTTTTCCTTGGATGAGATTTACACTTTTCTGTTGGTGGTGGAGAATATTATAATTTTACAGTAAGGGAATTTTATTTTGACTTGTTTTCTTCCTCAATTTTTAAAGCTAACTTTCACAGCTGTATGTAATCTTGAATTCTGTAATATTAAATAAAAACTATGTAATTTATAAATAATTACTCTTGCGCTGACTTAGAATTATTAAACTATAAAACTTGGTACTTTCATATAATTATTAAAATGATAGTAGATATACAAAAGGAATGAGTAAGTCTAAATATTCTGTTAAAAGCATTGTGTTTTTAACCCTTTGATTCATTGCTGTCGGAAAAGTATACAATGTACGAGAAATTGTGTTATTGTGAGATTTTTAAATAATATTTATGTAAATTCTTTTTTAACCAAATTTGTTTTACACTAATGGATTTTCACTTCCTTAAGCTTATTTAATAAATTATGTTTTTCATTTCCCCAAAACAGTAAACAATGAGGTAATAGTTCTTTTTCATTACAAAAGAATAAAGCTTTAACTGAATCTACATTTTTATCCAAGAGTATATAAATTTTAATATATTTAGAATGTGCTTTACATAAATGTAAAAACTTAGCATCGTAGCAACAAATTCACTTTTAAACCAAAAATACATTTTATTGCAGAATATATCTTATGCAGAATTTAATGATTCAAATAATATAAATGAATGGTGATTCAAGTAACTAAATCAATTTGAAAATCAATAATTTTCCATGAAGTTCAAATGGTTGGATATTCATATTGGAACAATTTCTAAAAATAATATAAAAAATATAATAAAATTTTGTTTTATCGGATATTATAAAAGTATTATAAAAAATGTAATAAAATTTTGTTTTATGGGAAAATATAAAATTTGGAATTCTCACTGAAAAATATAAAGAGAAAAAATTAAAGCTATTCTTAATAATACATTATGGAAAAAGTTAAGCAAAATGTCGATTTTATTTGCTGGTCTAGTCCTAATAAGATTTATTGTAGTAATTTTCGTAAATCGATGTTACTGCAAAGAATAGGGAATGAGTTCATAGAAAAATTTAATGTAAAATATATTTTCAAGAAATTTTGAAAGAAAAATCGATTAGGCGAACTTATTTTGAAGTAGAAAATTGTCTTCTCCGTTTCAATAAAACTTTTGGTTTACATGTTCTAGGATATTAAATGAAAAATACAAGAGGTTACTTTATTTTTTTTTATTCCAAAATTGGCTTTTAGTTTTACAAAGGCTTAAAAAGGGACAGAAATGATAGTGAGCATGAAGCTTTGATCGATGTGAAAAATATTTTTAAGCTAAATGCGTAAGCGCCTGTAGCCTTTTGCCATTAAACTGTTTTGTTTTTATAGCTTGCGAAAGACTGCTTTTTTTGAAGGAATAAAGAAAACAAAACAAAATGCGATGGCATGCAAGACATTTCTGATTATTCTTTTTAGATCAAATTTGCTGTTAGTAGAAATAAAGAAGGCTTTTTTGTTTATTCCATAAACATTTAATTTATGTTGTTTTCCTTACTTTATTTATTATAATTTCATTACAAAATTGAGCTATTATATATTTTTAGAAACGACTAATTTAAATTTTCAATCCCAAATCCCATTAAATTTTCCATTGAATTATATACTTTTTTATTTTCTAATGTTTGAATTGCTTACAGTGTGTTTACAACAGCTTATGTGTCATTATCTTAATTATTTTACTTGGAAAATTATTATTAAATTTATATTTTTGTAAGAATTTCAATATGTCTGATAGTGCAGTGATAGCATATTCAGTGCAGTGATAGCAAAGGCACAGATCTAGTCTTCGGGCTAGAAAAATTTGACACAGTTTTTCATATTTTTATAGATAAAACTAAGTATAAAAATTAGGAGTTAAAACAAAGAGTTCACGTTAGGCCGACCTCCTAAACAGGAAGGAGATATTTTTATCACCGTAGGCCCCTCGGCCAAGGAAATAGATATGAGAACTGTAGTCTTTGGCTCAACGGGGCTGTCATGCTACTAAATTTAGATCAGTTAACCCTTTAAGCAGTCAATTATTTTACCAGAAATGCTTCCAAAAAAGGCCTATTTTTAATTGCATATAATTAAGTACCATAATTAATAGAATAAGAATATTATTTTTTTTTCACTTTTAATGTTTTTTTACAACATTTTTTATTTTACAATTTTGGACACAAAACCCCCTAAATGTTTGCTTTTTTCAAGTACAATCTGAATGCAGTAAAAGATTAGTTTACAAGTTCTGCAAAATTTCTCTCATACTTACTGTTAATTTTGAAGTTTAACATTCAATAAAATATTTAATTAAAAATTAATACATAATGTTCCTATTGTAAAAATATTATTTTTGCTTAGTTCCTTTATCTTATATAAAAAACTATGATATTTTAATTTTAAGTTAAAACACAATATACAAAATAGCTTGATTAAACTTATTTTTATCCCAAGATTTTTCAAATAGATTCTGTCCGAGTAAATATAGAATTATAAAATATTATACAAAACAAGTGAAGTTTGGTATTTGTAAATAATCACCAAAAAATTCTATACAAATATGTGATTTTAATTACAAAACAGTTTGACAAGCAATGATATATTACGAAGAATAATAAGTGATGCAAATTGTAACTTTTAGAAAAACAGAAGCAATTTTATTATGAATAAAGTATATTATACTCATATCGAAATCTACCAACTATCGGCTGATGAAACTGAATAAAGTGAGTTGTCTAAACATTGTTAATCTGAAGGACATTAAGTGTCCAACAACGAATTTCAAAATAAAATTCGTTTTTAGCTACAAATCTAATTTTCTCAATAAATAAATTTTTCTTTCGAAAATATAAATCATTAAAAATAAATTTCAATAAGAAAAAATATGTATATATATTAATTATTTTCTAAAATTCTGTTTAGACCAGTTATATCTCCATGTAGACAACTTTATCGAGTAAAGCATGAAGATAAATACCATCAATAGTTTTCTTACTGTGAAATTCACACACAATTTTATCTTATTTATAATATTTTAAATAAAGAATAAATTATGATTAATGTTTCTACTTAAATTCATTAAAAAAGAAAGATATTATTATTTGCCAAATTCTTATTTGTTAACAATAGAAATTGGAAAAGAAAAACTTGCTTCTTACAAGCTTCAAGTTGATACTAATTTTGTATTTAGAATAATAAAACCTTACTTAACGAGCATAATTCGTTCTAGAAACATACTCGTAAACGGAATCTTTCGTTATGTGACACAATACTTCTCATATAAATTAACGTAAAATACGGTAATGCATTTCTTGTTGAAATATACTCACAAAATGTTATGTATGAAGTTTATTCAAAGAAGAGAAGTCACATAATGCTCAGTAGAATATCTTCATCTTTTTCACTAAGGAATGAATCCACCGGGAATATGTATTTTATTTGCAGAAAAAATAAAAAAAATTGAAATAATTATGATACATAATTTATTTTTGTTAAAAGTTGCTAGGGGACATTTGTTTTTATCGACGCTTCATAACTTGAGGAAAATGCGACACATATTATTATTAAATAAATTTACAGAGCGCATAGCCACTTCTTTGTTTGGGCGATGCTTCTCAATATAAGAAGCAAGTTTATCTAAGATTCATAAATTATCTTATTTTGAGAGAAGTTGTTGTTTCTTCGGTTACTTTCTCCACTTACAAGATTTAATCCAAAACTACTTGCTGTGACACATAATACAATTCCATAAACTTTGGTGGTCAGCTTTTGGCTGTGCTCTTCCACAAGTTCTTCGGTATCCTTGTTGTCCACATACCTTGGAACGCGTGATAGTGGTCAAAGATATAATCTAATGGACTAAAGGTTCTACAGATACCTTGTTTAACCTCTTAAAGCTACATTCGACAACGCTGTCCGATCAAAGATCTTTCCTAACTTAAGTTAGGGTTCTCTTGGCAATCCTTTCCAATGCATTATTGATCTTATGATTCAGGAAACGATGCAGAAATGATTTTTCCAAAATGCTTTGAGAATGAATTTATTTTCTTCAATGACCTGTTTTAAGAGTGTTTTGTAGAACCTCTTAAAATTAGAAATACCAAGGTAGTCCATGGGGTTGAGTAAGGAAGAGGAGATGGAAGGCAGAAACTGGATATTGCTGAACTTAAACTCTTCAGGAAGGTCATTGAGAGGCATGGTGTTTCAATGTATCACTCTTTTTCTATAAATTATATGACTTCATAGGTTGAGTTCTATGATAAAAATTTTTTTTCTCAATTTAAAAAATACAAATACTGCTCAGAAAAATTTCATTTACAGACAATTTAATATTTTAAAGTATATTCCCATTTCTGAGAATTTCTTTTTCGAAAATTATATATATTTTCAGATATTGTTTACAAATTAAAATAAATGCATTTTAAATCAATGAATATAAAAAAAAAACTAAATTTTATATTGCAATTTGATACAGTTTAATTCAAACTTATATAGACCATCAGATACATGAAGCTTCTTGTTCATTTATTCTAATTTTAATTAAATATTTAAAACATTATCAGGTATATATAAGTATATTTGTTAGTTCTATATACATAAATATAATGTTTTAGGATTTTAACAAAAATAAAACTAATTAATTATTTTATAAACTCTCAATATACTTAAAATACGAAGATTAATGGCGTTTATGGTGAAAAAGTTTATCACTTTTAAAATTTCATTCATTCGGCTCAGAAATTATTTATTCTATGCTTTGAAAGTGAATAATAAATTCTAATAATTCCTATATTTTTCAGAAAGTTTATTCCAGAATTTTTAAATTAGATGCAGATAATGTTAAATTCTAAAATGTTAAAATCATTTTCACTTCAAATAGCTCTATGTAGCAGTAATGAACACACCAATGTTTGAGATCACGTTTGTGGAAAATTGGAGAAATGCAAAATAAGTCGGCATTGAAGTATATTCAAAATGCTTAACTATTTATATCGATCTAACAGGCTTATAAATTTTAAACTATATATAAAGTTGAAGTATTATATAACAAAAGTTTTGTATTTGCAGAAGAATGGTCGCACAATTTTCTATCGTCACAAAAGGCCTATGAATACCTTTTTTAAAATATGACATTTTTTCTTTCATATACAATTTATAATAAGAGTTATAACGTAATAGTATAAACAGTTAGAATTGCAAGCGCAAGTGAATCAATAATAAAATTTTAAATTAAAGAATCTTTCCTATCCGAGTAGCTAGAATTAATAAGTAACATTGTTTCAATAAAACCAGATGTACTTGATCAAAATACTGCAAACAAAATTGAGTACAATAATTGAAAAATTTATATTTTTGTAATTGACTGCTTATCCTGCTATAGTTAAAATTCCTTTTTTCAAAAATATGTCATCTTGATAGTTTATTTTCAAGATAATATAAAATTGACTTGAAACTGGATTGTATTTCATCAGTGAATTTGAATTATAAAATTCTATTTACCATAATTTGAATTATAAAATTCTATTCAACATTATCAAGCATTTCAGTAAGGTATCAGAAAATTATTCTTAACAAAATTAAGTCATTATCGTGATTGAATTGATTACAGCTCTACGGAATGGAAAGAAATTTATATAAAAATGTTGTATTTGGATGACTTTAACCAAAGACAATATTTTATTTCAAAATGTTTTTCAATATTTTTAATAACTTTAAGCAATAATTAATTTTGATTTGAAATTATAAAAAAATTTCTAATAGCTCAGTGTAATAATTTAAGTCATTTAAAACCACTAGAACATTCTGCTTGATTGAAGATTAGAGTTTAGTGATTCTTCTCTTTCTATTCAATCTGTTACGTTTGCCCAATATTGTAAAATAGAGAAAAAATATGTATTTTTGCTCCTAAAAGCGAAAGTGTTTACTCTTTCCTCAATATGCCATGATCACAAATGTAATGAAAATTGGATGAAAAATAATCTAATTTTAATATGCTAAAATTTTATGATTAAAAGTATTTACCAGTTTTTCATATTTTATTCGATTTTATTACACTAACATTTAAGGAAAATTTCATTTTGTAGTGCAAAATAACGTTTTTTTAGCTAAATGCCGAAATATTATCGTTGAAAAATTAAATATTTTTACAAGTAATGTATTGAATAAATTAAAATTTACTCCATATATATTATATTCAGAATAAAGAAAAAACTAAGTCAGAAAGTGTGTTCTAAAGTTATTTAAACTAAAATGTAAATTAATATGAATGATTTACGAAACATGAACAACAACCTAAACATATAGTTAGAATGTCAAAACTATTTATTCAATAAGGAATATTCTATTCTTTGAAATTTTAATGTTGAATGCACATTCTTTTAGAAAACTATTAAAGTATACAGTTACATGGAAAAGATGAAAATTTAAATTTTAATTAATTTTAGTTTTGTGAAATTTATTAAATATGGTTCAGACGTTTTGATATTAATTTAGTTATGACGATAAACAAATCTAATTACTCATTGTTTCAAAATGGGCCATTATTGGAACTTTACAATTTTGCATGTTGATTTTCCTCACGATATTTTATTGTTTTCTTCAAATTGTTGAAATAAATTGATCATCACGTGTTATCAGCATTAAAATTTTAAAAATTAAGAATTTAATTTTTGAGAACTTTATAGAAGATATTGTAATAATTAATCAGTATACGTATAGTTTTTTTTTTAAATAAATGTCGTTTTTTAAACTATAAACAGTATTCCTCAAATAAGAACAAAATGTTTCATTTTTAAAATTATTCTAAGTTCTTAGAAGTTTTGTATAAAAAGTTATTAGAACAAAATCATACAAACATTTCATATAAAATCTACTGTTTCTGTATTATCAAGCATTAAATAGAAAGAGAAATGTATCACAATGTATCTCTTAACAAATGAAAATCCGGAAAAAATAAATGTGAAAGTTTCGAATAAATTAAAAAGGTGGAAAGGCAATTTGTTATTCACTATGTAGTCCTATTTTCATTGCTGTCCAACGGTATTAATCTTGTTTCAGCATTATCGTCTCCAGAAAGTGAAGTTTAAGTAGTCTCGTCAGTTCGTGCATGCAATAAGATTTATATTATTTCTTAGAAATCAACGAAGTATATTTTGATAATTTTCATGATCGAGAAATGCACTTACATTTACATTAATAGTGGAATTTATTTTTAGAAAAACTATTTATTTTTAGTAATTATATTGATGATAAGACTTTTATTTAATTATTGAATAACGCATTATTTCAGCCATCTCGCAGAATGTAATAATTACATATTATTGCATATAATTACATATAATTGCAATGAACTTGCATTGAACATAATTTGAGTAAGTTCATTTCTGCAAAAACATTAATATTACTTTTAAATATAATGAAACAAATATTTGTATGTTTATCCGTATGCAAATCTAAATATAAGAATTTACAGCTCTATGGTTCAATTTACATTTTTATTTAACAGTTAAAAATATTTATGTGTAGATATAATTTTATATTGGATAAAAATATGAAATATTTTAAAAAAATACAGAACTTTAAATATCGATTAATTTAAGTGGTCAAAAACAAACTAGTATTTCACAAATCTAACTAAATCCTTTTCATATATTTTATACTTTTAGAAAATGTAAAATTAAATATTAAACTGTAATTACTTAATGAAAAATATATTATTTGAGAAAAATATGTGCTTGTAACTTCTTTTTAATTTTGTTTAAATCTTATTTTAAGTTATTAATAACAAATATAAGGTGATAAATTTGATGTAATTCTTCAAAATATTTTATTGTTATATATTATAAGTAGTCACTATTGTTGATTAAATATATTTCTGTTTTGTTATTTAAAGAGAGAAAGCCCATGGAGAAAAAATATGCTTAAGTTATCTAAAAATATGCTTAAGCTTTTTCTTTTTATGCATATTTTAAATAAAACTATTTAAAAAATAAGCTGATGAATAAAATTAGACAATATAAGTTAGATTGAATGATTGTGTGTACAGTTTACTTTAAGAAGGCATTTATCATGTTTTAATAGAGGCTTTTCAATACTAATATTCTATATATTTTTTACATAACATGTGACTAATTGTTTGTCAATTTAAATGTTAAGCCATTTTAAATTGACAGATAGTTAGTCACATACTTATTTAAAAACGCCTTTATTTTCTACTAAAATAAGATAGCATAACTTTTTATTGGATTCATTTACATTAATTATTTTTACAAAATTGACAGTTTGAGAAAATAGCAATATAAATCAGTTCTTGTATTTAAAATATATAGTTAATTTTATCGATAAAAATATCACATCAACAGTACATATTGGACTGAAATGATGTTTTACTACATTAAAACCAATGATTATAGAAAGGAAAAATTGTGATTAAAATTGTTATTTGATATTTCTTCCATTTAATTTAAAATATCAAACTATTCTTTTTACACATTAGAACTAAATTAAAGTTTTTGCTCGAACTAGTTCCATTTTCAGTCTTTCACCCTTATTTGCTTTACAACGATGCTTCAGGAATTTAAGAGTTCAGTTTTACTTTAAAGGAATGAAATACTAGTTCCATTTATTTTATTATTATTCAAGCATAAAATATTTAAATAGGTAAAAATAAAGAGAGGCTTAAACTAATTTATGATTCAATTTAGTAATTTTACTGTGTGTGTTTGTGTGCAAGTTGAAGATATTGTACTGATATAATAAATTTCTCTGCACTAATATTTTATGATTCCTAACTGATAAGCTTATAAAAATTAGCACATGTCCATACATTGTTTCATTAATTATACTTATCATTTTATGATTATTCATTTGTACTGCCATTCAATTTCTTAATAGTTATACTTATTAAATTCTAGGCATAACTATTTCAGTTTTCGCAACTTCATTATTGTGGTTTTCTTATTAATATATTTTTTACTCCCCGAATTTACTTTTAAAGTCTGAAGGGATTAGAATAATATATTATATTTTCTTACTCAGAAATTTGATAGAAAATATTGAATTTCATGAATATTTTCTGAGATTTTATGTATAATAAATTATTTTTTTACATTCTTCAGAATAATTTGATTTATTACAATTCTATTTTCTTCTTCACTTATTGGACTTTGTAATGAAAGAAAATATAATTTGTGTTACAATCACACACACACTCAGTTTGTTAATATTACCAATCCTACTTTTGGAAAAAAACTTTTCAATAATTTTGGACGAAGTTCTAATTTCAATTGACCAGTTTTATTTCCACATTATCATCATTCTTGGCATTTATGTTATCATTCTTGATGATGATTTATTTTTTGTAGAAGGACATTATTATTAGATGGCATTTTTGAATAAAAAATATCCATTATTTTAAATTATTGTCAAACTATTGATTTACTAGAAAATTTAATAATCCTTTCACATGCTTATTGATTAATGAATTGTAATATAGACAGTGAAATATTTCAGACGGATACGATATATTTTTCAAGAATTGAATAAAAATATTCTTCTGAAAACTTAGTCAAATTGATTATTTAGAGCATAATAAAATTGTTTCACAAATTTATTTATTCATTTTAGGGGACCCTGATTTTAGAATTTTTATAGTAATAGTTTATTGTTCAACAGTAGCATGTAACAGTAGTATTTTTATACATTCTACAAAATAAATTTTTATAATTTATTTTAAAAGGAATAAAACTTAATCGGATAAAATTTAAAGGAAGTGTATCCCCACATATAAAACGTTGTTCGTAAGCTCGTTAGAATTTACATATGTCTATAATTTATGTAAATTTATTTTACTTAAGAAAAAATTAATTCAATATGAAAATATAGTAATAAATGTAATTAAATGTAGCCTCTAATTATAAAACAAAAATCTGATGATGGATTCATATTTAATTGTAAATTCTTTATTAATCTTACGTAATACAATATATTAAAACATGCTGAATATTTTATTTACGTAAAGATGTTTAGTTATTTTAATTGTAAAAATATAATGAATTTCGTCTGTACGGAACTAGAATTTGTATTAAAAATGCTCAAATATAATTCAGCGAATATAATTCACTACTAACAGCGAATATAATTCAAATTTATAATTGAGTGCAGAATGAAAAATTTGTAATATGTATAACAATTAAAAATTTACAAAAAGCACAATTAAAATTTTTTATAGAAAATGAATGTTTTTATTCAAAATTTATAATTGAGTTTAAAACAATATTGAGACCTTCTATTTTAGTTACAATTTTTATTGAGCCACAAAACAGCTTCGCTGAATCTCAAATTATCTAAGTGTAACTTCATTGCTTGTTAATAGTCTCATTTTTAATAATAAATGTGTTTTTCATTTTAGCTATATTTATGACTTTATTAGATATTCTTTCATATAATTTTACTAAACCCACTATTTAAAATAAGTCAATTTAGATAGTTAATTAAACATTCATCTTCAAATAGAAACACATTGCTTATAATTTTTTTATTATTTACTACCTTTTTAAACACTACATTTTAAACCTTTTACAGTTAATAAATTCAAGAATCATGGTTCTGCATAAAGCCCTACTTTTTTTCAATTTACGTAATTACTCAGAGCTGCTGTTTTTCTGATGCGTCACTTCAGTAAAAAATTATGATAAATGATATTTATATGTAAATACATTTCTCTTATTGCTAATAAAATGTAAGCTTAGAGCTTATAAAATGAAATAAAGAAAAGTATAAGAACTTTCCCTCAAAAGATAACGAACGAAAATCAATGAAAAACACGATTATTTTATCTAGCCTGTTTTTTCAATGCTTTTAAAATTTGTTTGCAAATCAATGTTTATGGAGGCATGTATGAAGTGAAGAAAATTTTCCTTGAAACACCATTGTTAAAATATATTTTCCAAATATTTTACGTCCAAAATCAATAAGCCAAATATGGTTTCTATTCAGAATTGAGATTCTGTTTTGATTTTATATACTTGATTTGCAAAAAAATGGTCAATATGTTGATGTATAACCAAGATCATGCATATATACAATTTTATCTAATAATGAAAAACTGCAGCTATTTATATATATTGTGAATTTAGTATGTTGCATTTTTTATTTATGCAAAGAATATTATAAGCAAAAGCATGAAAATAAAATAAAAATATAATTATGAACTTGATATTCTTTTGGCATTATTTTATGAAAATTAAATATTTATTTAATAAGAAAAACACAAATTTTATTTTTTTATATTTGATTTAGCCCACGAGTAAGAAATTTTTAAACACTTTTTATACATAAATTAAATACGTTTTAATTTAATTTCATTTTCTTACAAAATATAGGAGACCCTTTATTGCGTTAAAAATTATAGTGCTTGTGAGTAATATCTCACATTTTACATATTGTAATAAGAATTGCTCATATCGCAATAGGAAAATAAAATATTTTTACAAATAAGTGTGAAAATTATGGTAATAAACTTTTTCATTTCTCATAAATATATCTTTTATAGAATTTAACAGAAATATGTTCATAAACGTAGCGTTGAAGAGAAACATGTAGAACATCTATCTAAAAGACTTTAATTTTAATGAAAATGCCTTTCTATTCATGACATGTTCAAGAAATGTCTTGAGAAATAATAACAGTGAATATATTAAAAAAAATTACTTTTAATGATAACCTCTACATAATCAATACATAATAACTAGTAATTGGTTCATTGCATTTGATGTTTTAATAAAAGGGATATTTTCATATAAACAAATTTAATATAATAATTTTTTAGCAAAACATCTAATGCATTTATTGATATTGATATTTATTGATATTTTTGAAAGTTACTTTATAAATGAATATGTGTATTTTAAAGATTACATTTTTTTAAGCCAATCATCAGTTTTTCTAAAAAGTAAAAAAATCCAAACTTATCATTATGTACTTTATTTAAGAAATATATAGAATATTGAAAAATGAATTTTGTAAAACGACATCATTTATTTCTTAACATAATATTTATTGCATGAATTAAGTATTGAATAGAACGTTTAAAATTTTTTCTTGCATTTTTGCATAGCTTTTACTAAATATTCACAGATTTGTTACTAAATTTATTCTTTGCATATTCTGAGCATTTATTTATACATACACAAACAAAAGAGTTTGTTTTTACAGTTCAATACATTTTGTTCATACAATAAATTCTTCTACTGATTTGTTTTCAAGAATAAGGAATATTTTCCAAAACAACGAACTGATGTTTACTTTTTTCTCTACCCATAGAAAGCCCTATATAAACATAAAATTCTTGTGTAAGTTCTATATATCGCACTTATTTCAAGCAGATTCTTTTCATTTGCATTTGTTTGATAATTTAGAATATTTTCGAATAACTATACTTTAAAATATGTTATAAGAATATTACATTATAGAATTGTGAAATATTCAAATATAAATGATATTGGAATAACTTATTAGAAAATAATTATAATTTATTCACATATAGTTAAAAATTATTGAGAAATTTAATAAAAGAATTTAAGTGTTTACAGAAAATTATTTATAACTAATTTATTTACTTACTTTTCTCCAAAATGTAGGAAAAATAATGGTTCAAGAGAGAAAATTATAATTTTTAGAATATTAAATAAATGAAACTATGAAGTACAAATGGAATGCAGATTTTAATCAGACAAAGTTATCTTAAATTTAACATTTTGAAATATCACTTGCAAAGTAATATTAATTCATATCAACTAAGTCACGTTATTCAATGCTTTAAAATAGGAAAAAAAATTAGAGCAATGTATATTTTCTTTGAAAAAACATGTCAGATCTTATGAGATAGAAGAATATTTGAACAGGGTATCTTATGAAAATAACATTTCAGATTCGAAAATAGAAAGCAAAAGTTTTTCATTTTAAGATAAAATACTCATAAGTCAAAGTTTTGTAAATTTTTTTTGATTGTGAAAAAACAAAACAAATATGTTTCCAAAAGTTTGTTGAGGATTTGACTCTGGAAAATCTATAATATTTAATTGAGTTGTTAAAGGAAGAGCAGTTGCTGTTCTGGAACTTACTTTGTAAAAAAAGAGCCTCACTCAGACAAGTGTTGTTTACCAGAAATGAAATTTGTGTAAAAGTTGTTTTATTAATAAGAAAAGTTTTGGGTTGCTCATTTTAAATGTATTTTGAAATTATTCAGTGAAAGAATTCTATGTTCATAAAGATAATGTATTATAAAACATAAACAAAAAAATTAGCCTAAAATTGCTTATAATTCCAATCACGCTGCATCAAATGTTGCCATTTTTGATAAACCGAAATCATAGCATTTTAAAGCATCAAGATAAAGAATTTTGTTATTTTCTGTTTTATTAATGGTACAAAAGATGATATCCTTTGATACTTAAAATCATTGAAACATTTGTGAAAAGTTTTAGATCATTATCAAAATACACCTGATCTCAGGAATATTTGCCATTGTAAATTGCTATTGTTGGTTAAGCAATATATTTTAGTAGTTTTATAACTTTTATTAGTTTATCAGAATGTTTGCAACATCAACTTATTTTCTTAATAATTTAATATAATGAAAGAAGCCCAAATACTTGAATATGCTTTTACCATATAGCACCAATAAAAAATGCTTTCAACTCCTTGAAAACATTCTTTAAAAATAAAGTTCTCACTTGCCTCGCACGCACTATAAAAATAAAATAATTTTCCATAACGTTTCTAAATAATTTAGAAATAAAATCACTTTATATCTTTTAAATTTGAATATCTTTATAGTTCATTTTAAAAATAACGATAACAATTTTACTTACCGAAAACTTATTCTTGATGGTACATTGCAAAAATATTTATAATTATAATGTATTTATTTTTTAATGAAAATTTTGAGATAATTTTTTTAGTCTAGTTGTGTAAAATATTATCACGTTTTTTTAATACTTTTAAAATATAATAAATAGTTATTTTCTTATTTATTTTTTTAAATATATTTATCTCCTGCAAATAAAAGTACCTTTCTTTCAATATTATTATATCCCAATATTAATGTTTTAGCATTAATATTGTAAGTAGTTTGGTTTACTATAAATTTTGATAATTTAAAAATGTTACAAAAGTAGATGTGATATATTTTATTGATTAAATAATGGATAATTTAATGAGATTAAATTCTAACAAAGATAATATACATTCTTTAAATGTGTTTCTTAAGAAATAATTTAGCACAATAAATTTTTTTTCATAATAAATGGATTTTATTAAAATATTCATTTTTTATAACATTAAATGATGTTTTGTAAGAAATAAAGTGAGTCAGTATTCTTTAAATAGTTGTAATTTTCTCAAGAAATTGTATAACATTTTTTCCAATGGTGGGCTGGGTGTGATTAACCCTTCGTAACAACAAGGCCAGAAACTGCTACTCATTTTTATTGTTACCCGGTGAGCACTAATGAACCAATTCACGGAGGCGAGTAGCATTATCCAAGACACAACACCACAAACTCATTTGTAAGGGGGGAGGCACACATTCATACATCATATCATAATTCTATAAATGCAGACAAAGAATACTATAAACAAAATGGATGCTATAAAAAGGAAAAAGTAACAAAGAGAAAGAAAAAAAAGAAAACTTTCGTGTCCAAACCCGGATTCGAACCTGGAGCCAACAGCCTAGAATTCGCAAACGCAAACCACTCAGAAATCTGCCGGCTAATTTTATAACATTTACATAAAT
>JAPDSC010084290.1:0-28552 GCA_026290005.1 Latrodectus geometricus | reverse complement strand
AAAATTAATGACTGTTTTGCAATTCTTTATTTGAATGAGACTTAAATTTTTATTAACAAGCAAATTCTTCCTACAATTGTTGATTGAAGTATATGAAGGTAAGTTTAAGCTAAAAATAACGTTTTCATCGAAATTGTAAAGTTCAAATACAACAGTTTTGAAGTATACTAAAATTGCTATATTTTTATTCAAAAAAATTGTCATACTAACGATAATTTTTTATTTATATTAAAATTTGTTTAAATAATCCTCATTTTATGCGTTGTTACATTACTATGCTTTTTATAATTAATGCTATTTTGTTGTTATTTTTCCTTTAAGTCTACCAAAATTAAGCATTTTGGAAGTGTATATGACTCAATTTAATACATTTTTTAAATTACTTACACTCTTCATTGAATTTCATAAATGTTTTTATCTTCAATGGTGCTAAAGTTTTATGTCAAAAACTTTGCATTGATTGACCATAAAGTAAAAAAGTTTTAATTATTTTGACTTGAAAATAACAAAAAGTAAATTGCTAAATGCATATATTAAATAGAAATGAGAACAATATTAATTACAGTTTATGTATGTAATTTTTCAAATGTTTGCAAATATTTTTTAATCAAAATTACTAAGCTAAAATAAAGCAAATATATTACATGAGTTATAAAGTAACAAAGAATCAGTATTATGTGTGTATTTTGCATAAAATTTGGAGATGATTATAATGAGTTTGAAAAAATGTCATAAATATAATTTTTGTTATTTGTATATTAGTTATAACCCGATTCCTGTAATCAATATTAATAAATTTGCAAAGAATTCTTTCAGGGCTTAATTGTTACTATAACAGAAATATTGGTTGTAAAACATTATGTTAATAAGCATACTCAGGATATTTAAAAATATTTCAAGAAACAAGCATCATTAATTCTGCAAAACACAATTTAAAAGAAAAAAATAAGAATTATTTGAGAATATAACATTGTAAAAACAAATAATTCATAAAAATCATAAAAATAAAAATTGATAGAAAAGGTTAAACTTTAAAACATAAAACATTGGTATATTTCTTGTTATTTTTAAATTTGCACTGTTATAAAGAATAAAGTGATAAATTATTCATTATTTGAAACAAAAGGACATTGTTCGTAAAAGTTTGCCATGAAATGTTATATAGAACTGTTTTTAAAATTTAAATTAATATAGTACTTTTCACATGATTTTTATAAAAATGAAATACAATTCTAAAAGATCAATGCTTAGTTTTTTTAAAAAAAGTTTAACTGAAGAATGCGTTTCAAAAATATTAATTTTAATATTTATGTATTTTTAAAATTATTCGTAAAAACCTACAAATACCAAAAGTTAGGATTTTTCTACTTCTTTGATACAGTAAAATCAATCTTTAAAATGTATTGGTATTTTAGATGATAGTGTATGAGCAGTAATCAATCATTTTTAAGAGCACATAAATTTAATATTTCTTTCCCTTACATCAGACTTTCAAAAGTATTCTCATATATTCTTGTATGAAACTACAGTTTATAATATGAAACTTTTTCTTCACTTGAAAACACGCGTTTGTTTTAAATTTTTACAGTATGAATTATTTCATATGCTTGGAAGAATTTTGATTCAGAAATAGTTTTTTATCATAATTTACAGCCATTAAAGAAGCAGTTATGAACGTTTTGAAATGTAATTTCCTAATGAAGTTAGTAGTATTCAGAAAAAAAATTATGTCAGTAAAAATTTAGAATGTGATTATTCTTTAAGACCAGTAATTCGTTACTTTCAATGTAGTTTGTAGGTTAGCTAATAAGTATGTTCAATGAAGTATGAATTTTAGGTTAATGCATTAAATATAGTAAAAATGATGAGACATATATTATATTTAATGTATTCGCATATAGTATAATATGATATAACAGTGCATTATCTTGTTGAAAGTCAATCCTTAGAGTGCTTAAAAATAACAAGCATTCTGTAATAGTAAGTTATCATAAATGATTTACCAAAATTACTCATATTTGGAGAACGTTCTCACATAGGGTTCTAATTTTTGATTGAGGTGTATTTTCATAATTTTAACCTTGCACAAATCATCCTACGTCAGTCAGCCTGATTGATTAGTCACCTTCTGATGGGAATGACCCATTACTTTATCGTGGCTTACACTATAAACATACTCTAATATCTCTATGTTTCAATATGAATCTAGTCTCACAGTATTAAGCAATTTTTTTTCGATTTGGGAGCTCCTATTTGATCTTTCCATGCTAAAAGGGTAGATAAAAATTTAATATTTTTAGAAAAACTGTATCTGTTAAAAAGAAATGCTTTTATGGAATAGTAAAGCTTACGTTTTACTAAGCACTAAACTTTAAATCAATGAGTCTATCATTCAATGCGGGAAAGCTTCAAGTGAATTCAATTACAATCACAGTGCAGTTGGTAGCAATTACATCAGTCACATTTTGTTTTGATAGATATGGACATATTCAAGCAAAATCCTTGTTTAGTGCTGTTACAAAATCCGAAGGACGGAATTAAATATCCAGAAATCCCAAGGAATATCCATCCTGACTATTTATCTCCAAGATAAATAATTTTAGATTATGATTGCTACTAATTTTGCTGTTTGTTTTCTTTTTTAATTATTAAAACTATTAGAAATTTATCGTGAACATTATTGAATAAGTTATTTGTACAACCCACTTCTCATTATAAAATAAATTAAAATTTCCCTAACAGTGACCAACCCTTATTAACATGATTTTTCAGCGCATCAAATCTCTGAACTTTAATAATTTATTTAAAGACAATCTTAATCATGTTCCTAAACTATTTCTCCAAAAGACTATGCAATGACACTATTAGTTTGATTTAATTAGAGTCATTTCAAATCAAAATGTTTCTTTATTGCATAATATTTATTTTAGTTATGAAATAAAACCCAACAGATTAAAAAGCTCTTAAATTTGTTACACAAATCATATTTATAATGTTAAAATCATTTTACATTTTTGGATCGAATAAATATAATATATAAAAAACTTAAATACAATTATTTTAAGATTTCCTAGGAAAAATACTTACAACTTTTCTTCCCAAACATTTCTTAAAATCAAGGTATATAAAAATATGCAATAAAAGTATAAAACTTTTGCATTACTTCTTTTTAAGTCTATCTTATTTTTCACGTCGTTAGTTTTCCAAAATGAGTGTTTCAAATACAAACAAATGTTATATATCAGTGTCAAATAATAAACTATTCATTAAAGAGATTTAATCAACAATGGTTTTACATGATTATTATATTAAATTTTTAATTCTTTTTTTTTATTTTTGGTCAAGAGTATGCAAAAAGATTAAACGAAACTGATCCATAATTAATACATCGTATGCTACTAGTTTAATTGTTATACAAGTTTTATAACTTTAAAAAAATGTCTACAGAATTTCAAATTTTTTTCTATCAAATGCTAAAAAATTTTTAATTGGTTTTATACTTAGTATATATATTGTATTGTTTTTTTTAAATAAATACAAATATTTTAGATTTGTTTTAAAATGCAGGATATGAATTCTCTTAAGTCTCTCTATTCTCCAAAAGTCATTATGTATATCTATTTTTTAAAATGTTAATGAAATGGGGGAATTCTGTGTTTAAAAAATATTCATGTTCATTACCTTTAACTAGATGATTGTTATGTGTAACGAAATTTCGAAGGAATTTTATTTCACACCAATAGAATAGCAAAGCAAAATATTAGATGACAAATAAAACTTAAAATGTATCATTGGATATTTTCAAATAAAACACGCGGTTCTTATTTAGTTAAATCTTGAACTCAAATTCATAGAATTGTATTAGTTAAATTTTTTTTTTCTTAACACATTATAAAAATTTGATTTAAGTAATTTTACAGCATAATGTTTCAGTCGTGGTACAAATATCGAATATTTAAACCAGAAAAAATTTATAATAATATTCAAAATAATATTATTATCATTATGTTTGTGCATACATTTCTCAAAATTAATGTCTATTTTCATCTGTTGGATTCCTTACTTTAATTTATTTCTCCTTTCTTCACTTAAAAATAACTTTAGTTCTTGGAAAAATAATTAAAATGTAACATTAGCTTACTCCTATATTCAAATTTTCTTATTGAATTTCAAATTTTTAAAAAAATCTAAGATAAAAATTGGTTTTGTTGTCAACATCATTATTTAGGATTGATCAAAATATCATATTACTTTAATATGGGTTCACATTACTTTTAGAAACATCCAACATTTAGCATTCTTTTATATTCTCGTAGTTTACATAATAAAAACAATATAATTTTTAATAATAAATATAAAAATAGTATAACTTTCGGAAAAAAATATATTAATATAGAAAAAAAATTACAAAAATTTGAAGAGATTTTATTTCATTAATGATGATCTCATTACAGATTTTTGCCATTTGTATACTATGTTGAAATGTATATTTTTTTCTGATTATAATTATATTTTCACATAAAAATAAACATATAGCTTTGGTTACTTTTTCATCCTTCTTAATAATTTTTAAGAGTTAATTAACATATAATTCTAAAATAAAAAATCTCAAGCTATACAGTCAAATTAAAATAAAAATTATGAAACCTTTTTAAGAGAATTAGTTTGTTACCTATGAAAATCCTAATTAATTAAACTGATTTTCTTCTCGTATAGGAAAACAAACTTAGTTAAAAGCTTTTATGAATTTCATATTTTTAAGTATTAAGAATGCAAGGGTCAGTGTTGGATATGTCTTCATTGATAAATAGAAATAAAGATTATTAGTTGAAAAAATAATTTAAAAAATTAATTAATAATGTACTTAATAATATTTTTCGAAATAAGTGCATTTGACAAATAATTTTACTTTTAAATTAGTGCTATGATCAGAATATTAATTGCCAAACTAATTACATGATAAGTTATTTTAATAAAAAATGATATTTATATAATTTTAAAATACAATTAAATTAATTTAAAATACATAATTTAAACAAAAATTTCTGCTAAGCTAAATTATGTGAAAAATTAATTGATATATGTAGATTTAGAGAAACTTACATTAAAATTTCACCCCCTGAATACATTTACTTTTTTGCAAAGAAATGAAAACATGAAAGCAGCAAATCACATGCCACATATATATTTATTTTTTTTAAAAAAAATCAAAATATTTAGTTATTTATCTCAAAAGATTTTATTTCTTCTTAACTTTAAAGGAAAACATATGTTTCCATAAAACTTAATGATTACTTAAATGATTAGGACAAAATATTCAGTAATAAAACTACAAAATTCCTAGGGATTTCAAAATTAAATAAATTTTATGTTTATTAAATCCATATTAAGAATTTTATAGATTAAATAAAACATGGAGTTGAGAAAATTCAAGAAGACTTAACCATTATTTTTTAAAATTCATTCGAAATTTATAATTTCAATTAATTAAACCTATTTTGATACATGTTAAACATATTTTGAAACATATTTGACGATCTCATGGGCACAATATTATTTAGAAAATTTATATTAATAATCTGATATATTTAAAATAGTTTTCTCCAAATATTTTTCGTCAGTTGTTAGCACATAGTTTTATTTTTATTCAGTTAATAGTATAGACTTGATATATATATTTATTTATGCAAATTGTCTTTTAATATTGAAAACTGAAATTTTTGAAAAATGATTGTTTGAATTTGTATATTTTAGCTTTAACCAATAACACACATTTTACATGTATTATCATAATGATATTGAAGTTTAAAAAATATATTTTCAAATAAACAAGATTGACAAAAATTTCTTGTAAGCAAGACCATTTTTACCAGAGCAAAACTCTAACATTAATTAAGTTTAAAATTCAATCGAACAAAAAATGTAGCTAAAGGCAAAATATATAATTCAAAACTTCAATAAATATGAATCACGTTTTTTAGATAATAAGACAGATCATTAAAACAATGCTGAGAATTTCATAATGACATTGATAGTTTCAAATTATATTTTCCGTTTCAAAATTGTGTTCACATCTGTGTTTACGTATTACAACTCAGTAAAGGATAATTTTAATAACTCATAGATTTAACAATGTCAATTGCTTAAATTTAATATTTAATATAAATACTAAATCAAATACCACTTCTACTAAGAGCATTTAATTTTTTCCCTTTTGGGGATACTTATTAAAAAACTTTTTAATCCAGTTATTATAATTTAAACTCATGTCACTACAAATTTCTTTTTCTGTTGACTTCTGATGATATGGCTTATAAGTTGTTAAAAATTATTACAAAATCTTTGAAAATTGAAACTGCAATTCATATTTTACTTCAATATATGATCAAATCATGTCAGGATTTTATATTTAATCCTTTCGCTGCTCATCCCATGAATTCTGCACGCAGCGTAGTAATAGCAAAATTTGAGTAATTTAATAAAAACGATGCATTTTTGGCGTTTATTTACTGTGCAACTCTCTCTTTCCCATTCATGGTTTCATTTTTGGTTTCTATGATGCTTAATTGTTTATTTAAGTGTGGGCTAATAGATGTTACATTTCTGCGAAATACATAAAAAGCGTGTTTTTCAAAGTTTAAATATGTTTGGCTGGAATAAGACATTCTGTGAATGATATAACCGATTAAATTTCGTGATTGTTATAATCGAAATTCCCAATTGTACCACGCTTCGGGGTTCGTGTTGATTGAGAGTTGAATAAAACAACTAGTTAATTAACACAAGACTTTTATTCATAAAAATTCTAGCTGTAACAGTCACAAATAACACAGCACAATTCGTCAGATACGGTAAGAAGCAGTTCAAATGTCTCAAATACCTCCGACAGCTTCTCTAGCTGTCACGAGTAATCGTCTTCACAAAACTGAAAACTAACTAACCAACGCACGTCTATGTCGGGCTGCGGTATTTAAACCTGACTTGGTGGAGAAATCTACCATTTTCGCCAAGGCTCTGGAAGCTTCTAGGCTATCTCGCTAAATATTGGTCCTAGAACTTAAAGGATGATGTTTCCAAAAGTATCTATTTTTCGCCAAGTCTCCAAAAATCTCTCCAAATCGTCAAATTTATCGCCAAGTCACCAAGTTTCTCGCCAAAATATAACCAAGTCAACAAAAATTATTAGAAAAACCGCTTTTAACGTACAACACTTCTAAATACCGCAATTTTTGCCCAAAAATGTGAGTATTTCCGATTTGTCTGAGGCATTTTATGACAAATGCAATTATTATTTTTAAATTTGTAACACAATGATATTTCTGACACTGAGAGTAGTTCTGACTCTGATTTCAAGTATACTGAAGACAGTTACAGCGAAACTGAGGAGAATTTCTCCGATTTTTAATCGGATAACAATAAATCTGATTTTGCTTATTTTAGTTAGAATATACTTTTTACCTTTGTATTTTATAAAATAAATCATAAATTAATCAAGAGTAATTTTTAAAGTTTACTTTAATACCAGTATACTTAAATTTCTATATTCAAACAATCTTTTTCTATAATCTAATTTTATTTTGAATAAAAACTCTTTCACATATGAATTTTAACTCGAAAATATATCTGGATTTGAAATATGAAATAAAAAAAATTATGAATGTTTTAACCTATTTTAGTAAAAAATTACCGCAGCGATAGGGTTGATATTAATTTTCATTTAAATGCTTTTTTTTTTTTGCCCTGTTTGAAATATCATCATAATTAAAGAACCAGAATCCAATATTGCTTTCTGAATTTCAGGTTAACAAATTATGTTAATAATGAGTAAATTACGAATATAAGTATAATAAATTAATAAAACTCTATGAGATTATTGAAAACAAATTTTAAAACACAGCTTTCTCATACATTTTTTAATATTATACACAAATTTTAAATTTCAGATGAATATTATAGTTTTATTGACAAAATATGACAAATTATTTAACAGTATTATACATTTTTGTTATGTTTTAAAATGAGTTTGAATATTTTCCCTTAGATTAAAAATAAAATTAAAATTCACAAAAAAAGAAATATTAAATTTCACAAATTAAAAATCTTTTGAACTTGCTTTGCAGATTTAGAAGAAATATTGTTCTATGAAAAGGAATGTAATGATGTAGTTTTTTAGAACGTTGATATCACGCATAATTATACTTACTGTTTTATGCTTAAACTTTACACTCCATTTAAGCATGTAAACTATTTTATATATGTTCTAAAGCAAAATAAATGAGA
This sequence comes from Latrodectus geometricus, assembly GCA_026290005.1. NCBI lineage: Eukaryota > Metazoa > Arthropoda > Arachnida > Araneae > Theridiidae > Latrodectus > Latrodectus geometricus. The sequence continues at coordinate 20,272 of JAPDSC010084290.1, read as the reverse complement.
TAGAATTTAAATATTATATTTATTTTACTTCTACTTATCGAATTAAATTTGTTTACATATTTTTATCTTAAATTAATATTCTACATGCTTTTATTCCTCAATTAGAATATTCAAAAAGGATAAAATGATAAAATGCTAAATTTTAAATCTTTATTTCCTTTTCATGTACATTTTTTTACAAATGGCATATCATAATATGAACTTACGAATAAACGATCCTACATTTTCCTATTCAATTACCATATAACGGATCAAAATTAAGACAAACTGTACTTCAATGATCAAAGTAGCATTAAGTAATAATTAAACAAGTAACAAGGCAATCATGTAACAAAAAATATTTTAAACTTATATATCAAAAAAAAAAAAAAATTGGAAATGCTGGAATGATGAAAGATATTTTGAAATAACTATATCAGTTACTGTTTTTCCATTATTATAATTTACGTCAACAGGTGTACACAATTATTTATTTTTCTGATTCCTTTAAGGAAATAAATTTGTGTCTATATTTTAAAAATTATAAGTGTCCATTTATGATAGTTTCTATTACCGCAATTTATTGTGTAATAAGATTAAAAATTCTTGTAACACTTTTGTTAAAATATATACATCAGTAATAGAAAGTGATAGAAATAAACTTAAACAAATATGTGATGTTCTTGTAAGAATAAAAATATAAAATAAAAAAATCTGAAATGAATTATGAAAATGGTTAATGAACGATAAAAATATAAACCAATATGAATATGCTCACATTTTCCATTAAATTAAAATTAAATAATTTATTGATTTGAATTAACTCAATAAAATTTATAGATAGTTTGAATAAAATGAAGTAATCCTAAACAAAAACATCATTACAAAATAGAAAAAAATCATTATGTTATAGCATCTGGATATATTCAAATATTCCGGATCATAAAAACATGCAGAAAAAAATATAAACCAAAACATCACTTTTCGAGACAGCAAGAGTCTCTAATTCATGATGGCATGGGTATTCTCTTTTTCTCCATAACAACTTCGTCTTGAAGATTGATTTACAGTGTGGATGTCCTTCGGCTATATAACCCAAAGAAACCAACACATATTTGTAGTTTACTTTGTGAGTGTGCAACTGAGAAAATTTTACTTGTTTTTATTCCAACTTTTACCATACTCAGTGTGAATCTATTTTTAAAATATTTTCAGTACTTTTACTCTAAAACTTAATATAATTGTAAGTAATTCTAATATTTAAATGTTTTAAAAATAGGAAAAGGTGTATGATAAAAATTATTACAAAATATATTGAAAGTCGTATTCTACTTTATTTTGAATTTGTTAAAATTTATAAAGCTTTTTGAACTATACATGATTGTTTCCTTGTTTTCCGGTTAATATTCTACTTTTTAAAAAACGAAACTAATTTGCGCTTATACCTTAATTATTAATTGAAGTATGGAAATAAACAACTTCGTGACAAATTTAAAATATGAGAATTAAGAGATAAAATGTGAAAAATTCAAAATACTTAATTCTAAAAAGGACAATTTTTTTAATGAAATAGGCATAGCAATCAATTCATAAATTGATTCCTATTGTTAAAACGTTATAAATAGGTTCAGTGTTACAATATCTTACTTATTTTTAGTTTGCGATAAATATTCTTAACATTTTTTTCCTATTTTATTGCATTAAAATATTATTAATACTGAGTTTTATGTTAATTGATTGAATAATCAATCCTCGTAATTGCTCAAATTTTAATTAATTTTATAAAATTTTATTTATTCCTAAAAATATTGCAGTGGAATAATAATTTTAAATGTTTATCTGCATTTATTAATTATAACAAATAGAAAATCTTACTTTTAAAAAATAAGTTTTCATCATTTATATTAAATAATATACTTAAAGCATTTAATGTTCAATAGTAATAAATAACACTGTAAAATTAACCAAATTCTTTTACAATTTATTTTTGACATGAATTATAAATTTTCTTATGTTTTTCGATAGCTGAGTGGTTAACAATCTTGTAAAAAGAATAAGCTTTATTCCCGAATTTGTAATAAAGTTCGGGTATGGGTGTATTTTTGTCTCCCTCTCTCTGTGTTTCCTTGTTATTTTATCTAAGATGATAAATGTAAATATGGTCCCTACTATAAATTTTCTTATAGTGGAGTGATACGTGTAATGTTAGTAACCTCCATATAAGCACCTTAATTCATAGGTGCGAGTCCCGATAATTGAGTAGCAGCTTCTAGCCTTATTTACGCAAAATGTTAGTCACTCTGTGACCAACCGTTACTATATAAAGTACTATACTAAGTAAAACTTTAACTTTCAAACTTTAATTTTCTTATTGTTATATTAAAAATTTATTTCACAATAAAATTATTCCCCTATACTTATCTGTTTATGGCATAAATTAATAAGAAAAATATGCATTTATGAAGAAGTGAAAAAAAAGCTTATATATTAAAATTAATACTTAAATTTACTGAAAACTTATCAAAATTAATTTTCTGAAATTATTGTAAATGTATTAAAATGATTATTGGAAGATTTATTATTTTCCCATTTATTTATAAGAAGCAGAAGTAAATCAGGAAAAGTAAAAATGAGCTCCAAAATTAGTTTATTATTAAAAATGAACTATAAGATTAACTTTATTTCATTATTGTACTTTAAATACAATTTTTTTTATAATTTTTATTTGGGATCAATTACTGATAATAAAAGTAGGAATTTTGAATAGTATCAGTTTGTAAAAATAAACATAATTTCCATCTCTCATCTATTTTTTTACATAGTAAGAAAATGCTTTGCAAATTACGAAGGACAGGTTTACTGTGGTCTATGTATAAGCCAGGATTCTTCTTAGCATAAGGTATCTAGTTCAATCACAGCTGTATGGAATTAAAAGATGAATGTTGCGCTTTTACTTTTTGCATGCACGTCTGTTTTGATGGAAGTTTGGGAATATTCCCTATTTCTTTTCGTGCAACATATGTGACTGTGAGTACAACGTAATATCAATAATAAACCTTCAGAAAAATAATTTGATGATGCATAATAAAATGAACAACATCCGTTGACTGATAGGCTATATACTACAGGGTGATTAAATTATGAAATAAAATTTAAAATACAAGAAATAAATTATAATAAAATGATTAAATAATATAAATTAGATCACATGAATATAATACTTTAATGGCTCGAAATATTAATACAGAATTAATGTTATGGAAATTAAACAAACCTTTCAATCTTCTAACTCCGTATATGGTTATAAAAACATATTTCATCTGTGTCAATAACTTATATAGACAATACTGTTAAAAATTTAATTATTCCAATCAAAATTAGCTTTCTATCTTTATTTTAAGTTGATTAAAATTAAAATGATACATTTATTATTTTTTTTAAAATTATTTCATTAAATTTAGCACTTTAACTCATATATATATTTAAATATATACGTATTTCATTAAATGTTAAAAAATTACAAAAAGTTTGAATATTTATATAAATAATTAAAAATATTAAAATATTCCTTGTGAATATTTGATTATAAGAATACTGTTGTTAACAGTAAAACGTTAAGATTTCCAAAGCTATTATTTTCTTTTTTATTTTTTGAAAGACATTTTCACAAAATAGACTCACCCATTCATACTCCCTTCATACAAGGAAAAGACAAAGCTAGGAGAGAGAAAAAGTACATCGATGTCCGAACTGGGATTCGAACCCAGACTTTATAAAGTGCATGCAATGATTCAAATTAACTAACATTTGAACAAATTATCAAACTTATTTTTTATAACTATTTAAAATAATATTTATTTATTTTGAAATTAAATTAAAAATAATTTTTCTGTTTCTCTAATAAAGGTGATAAAAGTAACTTAATTCAAACAATGATTAAAATGAATATTTTATAATTTAATCAAGTAGATATTTAAAATTTAAATCAATAAGGAAAATATTAACTGAACTGTTTACCACCTTTTCAAATCAATTACATACTTGAACTTAAACCCATATGGTTCAATTTTTTTTAAATTAATAAATATAATTCAAAAATTTATATGAGAAATATGTTAACAAATGGATTTCGTTAAGAATTTATAACAGAAATATTCCTACATATATATTAATAAACTAAGAAATATATTAAAACTTAATTTATCACAAAAAGGTAAAATAAAAGCAATATGCACAGCTCTTAAACTGTAATAGTTAAAATGTGTTAACTATGAAAAGTAAGCGTAAATAAAAATAGAAAAATGTAGCACACTTATACAAAAAATATGAATGCTTTTAACTGAAATAAAGTGAATTTTTAGTTCCTTTGAAGTAAACATTAACATTATTTATGTGAACCATGCTCGCTCAGCTAATGAGTTCCCAAATTTCGATTTTACACTAATCTATCAAATTTGGAGGTTGGACTCACAGACCAATGCAGAGAAATCTGATAACCCTTACAAGGGATTCGGGATGACCAGTTATCACACAGAAATTTTTGCTTGAGTTATCTCAGGATAGCCGATGGACTTCAATCACATTTATACAGTTGTATTAGTGACAAATGACACCACTAAATTACGTTTAGTTAATTTATTCTAACTAATTTTCAAATATAATTTTCAAATATAAAAATAAATTTTCAAACTAATTTCTGACTTAGGACAAAATCAAAATTGAATATTTATTCTTGATTCTTTCGTATGCCTCTGTTATATATTTTGATCTTTACATTTAATTCTCATAAGATAGTTTATACAATTATCAAGCGAGAAATATTTTGAACACACATGCAAATGAAGCCGTTGATTAGATCATTTGAAAGGAAGTTGAATGTATGCATATACAGAGAGCCATATAGTATAAAATTCCAGAAAATAAACATTGTAGATTGTAATTGATATCGCAAATCGATACATGAAATTTCCTTCAAACTGAAACACAAAAAAGTCTACAATAATAAAGATAAATAAAAATTCTGCAATAATTAAGGTGTTAATATGTAATAATGGGTGATTATTGAATTGTATTTTGATAAGCTAGAACACTGAAACTAGATAAAATATTAATAAAAATTTGAGCAATTGTCAAAAAACATGACACCACGTTTGAGCCCAAGGATATTATCCAAAGCTATTTTTATAATTCATATTCTATCACTCATTAATATCTAAGAGTTATTAAATAAATATCTGAATAATGTTGCTTATAAATACTTGCGCTTTTGAAATGCTACTACTAGTTCACAATCTAAACACACTGATACAAAAGGTTTATCACTAAATTTATCTTCATAGGCAGAATACGTTCTTTCAGAGATCAATGAAAACTGTAATAAAATAAAGAGAACAAGTATTTTCAAATGTATATAGGTGCTTTATTCAAGAATTTGGCAGCAAAATCTACGGATTTGGCATCCGTTAAGTAAATATTGTTAGAAGGATTTGCTAAAATGGAAGTTATAGGTAATGATGTTATATGTGAAAATTTAATATTATTCTGATATGGTTCGAAAAAAAATAACTAGAAATATTTATTAGAATCGGTACTTTAAATTATAGAACAAGACTGGAAATATTATGACATGTGTGTATTCTTCAGAATAAATTAACTCTACACCTCAAATGTAATCATACACTTTTGATACTCTGGAAATAAACTTTAGGTATCAGAAGGGGTTCTAGTCAATGAAAAGAAAAATCAGGCCATGCAATTTGATATTTTTATATATTAAATTAATAATTTCACCTTATTATTTAACATATAAAATATATAGATACAAAATTAGTTATAATATATAATTATCCAATGATACAGAATAAGAAAATTCTCAAAATTATTCAATAGCAATTAAAAAATCAAAAAATGAAACAGCGGTAGTTTCATTGAATAGAGAGTAGGTTCTCGTTATGAAAAAGCAGTGAGTTTGAATTCCAACCCAACTGAAGATCAGTTTTGCTTTTTAATTTTGTCTGACCTACTATAATTATATCGGGATTGCAATGACCTCAATGTGGAATGATACCTTAGAAATTATAGGTCAAATCTGTGGGTTTGTTGCTTAGTCCATGCTTCTAAATTACAAAGACCCAGTTTCAGGGATACGATGGCACACCCATTGGTTGCCGCAAAAATGACAATCACTTACACCCCTTATAGTGATGAAAAGTCGAAAGCCAAGTTATTGGAAATTATATAACAAAAATAATTTAAGAGTTTTTAAATTTCTGTAAGTAAAATATATTTCAATGAAAGTTAAATCTAGTATAATCAGCCTTTTGATGAATAATAGAAATTTAAAATTCAAATTTTCTGAACATAATTTTCATCAAAATACCGTAACAAGAAAAACATTAAGTGATGAGAATGAATTTAAGAAGATAGGAACTAAAAAAAAATTCTAAATGGGAGCAAAATTTAAAGAAAATTGTTATACAAATGTCAAGGGGACTGTATTATTGACATTAAATTTTCAAAATAAATTAACACTGAAAAAATTCTCTGTTTATAAAAATAAAATAAAATAAATGACATTTCAATTAAAATATAGCAAGAATTTAATCAAAAAGTTACCGTAGCAAATACAAATGGTAGCAGTTTAACACATTTTAATAAATAAGCTTACACCTGTATTTTGATTCTTTATTAAATTCTTCTACAATTATAAAATAACTGGTTGTAGATCTGGTTTTTTATGTATGCATACTTGTTAATTACATAAAAATTTAATGGTCGAAAAGTGAAATTACTAGCAATCTATACCAAAATCCTTTTTTTTCCATTAATCACTCATTTTTGAAGTAATTTAAGCTTTTCTCACAATAATCAAAGAACATTAAAGTGTTAAATGAGATTATGAAAATTGAATAAGAGATCTTCAAATGAAATATTGTCTTATGTTCAAACACCTGAAGATGCAAATTTTGGGTTTGACACGAAGAACAACATTTTAATGTTAGCGAATGAAATTTAGATTTTAATTTATTAAAAAAACAAAGATTAACAGAAGGTAACTTTTTATCTCTATCAATTTGTATTATTGACATAATTTAACCAAATTAGAAACTCGAAGAACAATTGGTTGATATAACGTAAACTGTGTGAAAAAGAAAAAAAATCATTGGAGTCTTACAAAATGTGTTTAAAAACTTCAGGAACCATTTGTTGGATACAAAAAATATAGACTAAGTATTAATATAAAGTTATTTCAACCTTCTATTATTATTCGAAACAAAAAAATTTATAACCTAAACACCCCACAATGTCCAATGGAAACTGATATTTAAAGAAATATGGATGCAATTTATTCAAGAACTTCGTTGAATTACTTATGTGACATTTTATTTTGAAGATGGTTTGACATTGTAAATGTATCTGCTCCGAGAGACTGGTATATTTTTATTTTGTTGATAAAGCCCCATAAGTGGGCAACTGTCATGTGCATTGATGAAATAAGTTGTTCAATATTTTTTGACGAGTCCGTTTTTATGTTTATCCTAATAAATGAAATATTTTCATATGAATAAAATATGGCATTACTAAGGAGTTTTTTGTTTGTTCCACAAAGTTTCAAATTTGGTATGGAGGAATAGTAGCCAAGGGTGCATTAAAGAGCTCATCTATAGACACATAACTTGAAATGAAACTTTTAGTATTTAAAGTGTTTAATGATTGTTTGATGAGAACTCCAAACGTATTACAATATCTTATCTTGCAGCATTTGAACATCATTTGTTATTAATAGAAGAAACATACAGAACAAACCAATCTGACTTGATAAATGATTTCTTTTCATAAGATACCATACAATTGAGAAGGCCACAGTACTTTCTAGATATTAATCTATATAAATATATTCTAGACAAAAGTCTAATTAGCTTACTGTTATGCCCATAACCTTTAAGAGAACTAGAAAGTGAGTTTGCAGAAAACGATATAGAATAAAAATTTTCTTAATTAATATCCTCATTCACTCAATGTCTCAAAAATGTGAACTTACGAAAACTCTTTCGTAACACGCCGTTCGGGAAAACTATTTTCCCATTGAAATCATTTTCTTTCGGTTAAACACCTTTCTTATTCGATTTTTTTTCTTCTCATGTATTGAAATGATTACAATTTCTTATTTAATGCATCAATTACCTAAACTATTCATCAACCGAAAAATGAATTCAGAACTGTAGCATAGTTTCAACATTGTTTTTAAATTTATATTTGGAATTTGTTCTGAAATAAACAGATTCCTATAAAATATAACATAAATTTATAATTTTTTGTTACAAAATATGAGTTATTGAAATATATTAACATTTAGCTGCAACTAATACAACCGTTATCAATTTATAGAAAAATATTAAATTTGCATAATATTTGTGAAGTATTTTTGCGTGTAATGAGTTAGGATAAATATTTTTGATTGCTTATGTACTCAGCAAGCAAGCATTAATTAATTATACAATCAATTAGAAATACGTCCTTACGCATTGCAAATGCCATGTCATTGAGCATACCAAATTGCATGTTATTCACACCACATGATAGTGTAAAATTTGATTTAATTGCTGCCAAATATGACACTGTATTTTTTTTAAATGTTAGCAATAAGGTAACAATTTCACATTTATATTTTAAACATAGCTAAGAATGAAGATATCACCATAAAATCAAATTGCATTCAATAACGCAATCTGGTTTTAAACAACGTAATTATATTTATTACCATTTGCTGTGTATTATAAACATTCGTTCATAAATCTAATACTTATAAAATATATTTCGATCTCGCTGAGATTTTGTTGTATTATAATTTATAATATATATATTTATACTTGTGTATTTTAAACTTACTTGTATTTAGTAAAAATACTTTATTCATATTTTTGTAAATTATTTGCCATGTTAATAGAATCTCATATTAAACATTAGATTATTTTCAACTTTAATCTGCATTACGCACTTACATTATATTCATTGATGTGACAATGCTGCAAAATATTATAACAAGAAGAACAACTGCTCATATATATATATATATATATATATTATTTTTTAGTCCTCAAAAAGTTGAAATTTCAGCTTCAAAATATTGAATGCGAAGCAGGATTTCAAAGTAATAGATTTTAATTATTATGTTTTACGAGATTTATATACATGAAGGTACATTTATTAAATACTAGCTGTACCCGCCGGCGTTGCCCGTGCATTTAGAAAATGCAGATAAGTGAATAGCGCAGGAATAGTAGTGTAGGACACGTAGACTGTCTCTCTCTCTTCCCCCCCACACACAACATTCCCCGTCGATAAAAAGGAACAATATATCCTAAATATTTTAAACGGAAAATTTTCCAAAAGATGGTCGCCAGAATTGTTTCTCAAAAGGAGCTGGTACAACCCAGGAATCAGCTATCGGCGAGCAGCGATCTCGAGAAGAAGTTTTATAAATAATTTTTTTTAAATTTTTCTAATTCAAAAATCGAAAATCGGGCTTCGAGGTCTGGTGGCCAGCCCCTTTGTGCTTCCGTGTAAAAAATTCCAGGTCCCTGCGTGCGATAGATTTGGCTGGAGAGCTCGGTCAGACAAACGGACAGACACATTACACTTGCTTTTATTATTATAGATATAAGTAATATATTTTTTATAAAATCAGAGTATAAATTAAATAACAATTTATTAACTGTTTACTTTACTTTAAGATTTAGAATAAAATTGTAAAATGGTAGTATTTTATGTACTATATACATATAATATATAAGACTTTTGGATTTTTTAAACATATAAATATAAAAAAAATTAAATAGAAAATCATATACCCTCACAACATGCTGCTAAATATTTCTTGTTGGAAACATATTTAATTTTACTTAAATGCTAATTAACATTTATTGATGGAATTTTTATTTTTAATACAAAGTTCAATTAGAAACAAGTGCTTTATTTTAGTATCTGAGGCTGTAAAGACTTTTTAAAAAATATTGTTGTGTCACTTTTTGCATATGAAGACTGTCTTTTTCTTGAAGATTAATTAACAATCCTATTGATATTTATTTTATTATTTAAAATTTGTGATAAAAATATTTTTTTGAAAAATCAATACATGATACACTTTCATTTAACAAACAAAAGCGTAATTAAGCATTCAAAGTAAGTTAATGAAAATTTGAATAAAATAGACATATTCAAAGTAAAAGAAGTATCTATTTTTTGCACGATTAAGAAACTGCATCTCTTTACAATATGGGATATTTTAATTAATATGACATTTAAATTCATAATTTAAATTAAAGAAAAAATGTGAATTTATTGATCATGTTTGTTTTCTGATTTTTATACAAAAATAACAGTTAAATGTTCTGTGTCTAATGAACAAAACAAAATTATCTTTTTATAAATGTACCTATTATTAATTTTATAAAAATTGCTTTGCTTTTAATTTATATATGAAGTATCAAAAAATTTTTCCTCATCAGCTATTAAGTTATATACCTTAGAACACAACAACGTTTGTGAATAATAAATCATAACGTATAAGTTTAGAATATTTCTGTTTCTAAATTTTAAATAAAAAAACACAAAATGCATGATATTAACTTTTTTTATAATGTATGCAATAAGAAACTTTATTTTCAATTAATTGTAATATTAAAATTCAAAGTATCTAAATCAGTTTTAAAGAAAGAAATCACATGATATATTCATCATTTTTAAATAGTAAAACATGTCTGCACAACTTTATCTTCAATATGTTAGAATAAAAGTATTTTATAAGACGTTATAATTTTAAAAATTACACTTCTAAACAAAATATTGAAGACATATGCATCACTTAAAAAGATAATTTTCTAATCTGAAATGCAAAATAGGTACTTTAAGTAGTTACAATCAATAAAAAATATTAAAATTTTAGATCTGTTACACATTTATATTAACTGCCTATTTGAGCATAAATAGTTGCAAAATAAAGTTAATATCTTTAGATACAATACTTGATATTTAATATATCGATACTAGCATGTCCAAAAATGTTTTCGAACGATGCAGAGTGTGTTTCTTATTAAATTTCTGTAAACACCATGATCATAATAAAACTACTATTTAGATAGATAAAACATTTTAAATACCGCTCCACATAAACAAGATCAAAAAATAAAATAAAGATGATGAAATCAATTTGTCAGATTCTTTGAAATGCCTTAATTAATAATTTGGATTTTGAATAGCAGAACAATAAAGATACGTAACCTTCTTTTAAAACTCAAACAAGAGTTTCAAATAAGAATACCAAATATTTGAATGTTAGAAGAGAAATTTGGATGCCTTATATAAATTTTTAAACTAAAGTATTAAATTTGTTTCTTAATATAAGGAGGAAAAAAGAAATTTTACTAAAAATTTGATACTTATGGAAGTTTCTATAATGGTGGAAGTATTTTAAATATTGTTTTAAACAAAACAAACATTTATTTCCAACATAATAAATTATTAATGATGAAAATGTGTTGATAAAATAACTATTCTGTATTATGATTTTATTATTTGCATTTATTTTCAAACTGATATTTTTCAGATTATAATATTTAAAGATATATCATTTACTTCTGTTAAAAAGGGTGTCATAGCTTAGTCATCTTAGCAAAAACTCTATATTTAAAAATAGTACGAGAATTATTAAGTACGAGAATTTTATGCGTATGTGTCGGCTATCTATTTTGAATGTCACATGAAATTCCTGTAGTGAATTTTACATTGAATAAATTTCAAAAACTTTTGAGTGTTTCTTTTAATATCATTGTTATATTTTCCATTTTTTTTTTTGTTTTACTTTAATTTAATTTTTTTTGTAATACTTTAATTTTGTTTCATTACATTTAAGCAAGAAAAATAAGTCAAAATATTTGTTTCGTAAAACATTTATTTTAACAAATGAAAAATGTCTATTTCATAAAAAATATGAAAATAATAAAATTTATAATTTATTATAATGATGCTAGTAATTATATATAAACGTGTATTTTATAACTCCTTAAATAATTATAACCATGATGTTTAAAACTATAACAACTTCAATATAATTACAGATTTCTCGAACATAATTGAAATAAACGAGACTACAAGTTACTATACATGAGTTTCTACAGGTTTCCCTGTTTCACCCAAAAATGATAGCTGTATATCTTGAAGCTCCCTAGTATGCATGCTCATAAATATTTATGATAAGTAAAAAGTTCAGTATATTTATAAATATTTATGAATAGAATTGAGAAGTATTATCCACCATATGTTTTCTACATTAACATGATTTTGCAGATTTCATGACTTTAATATAATTTAATAATAAATCACTTAATTTGAGAAAAAAATGAAAATTTTCATAAGTTTGCATGCTTTATATGCAAGATTAATAATGTATTTGATGTTTTCGTTGTCCCTGTAAATAATAATATTAGTGTTTGTCCAACATATACATATACCTTATATATGTATCTTAAAATAAGTAAACACAGATAATCAAATATAATATTCATAAGCCGTTTATAAGAATAATGGTGCATATTTTCCATAGTAACAGGAAATAAAAATTTTATAAATTGTATCATTTATGTAACTTGTATAATCGAAATGATCAACCAATTATTATTTTATTAATTAAAATATACATTACAAACAAAATGGACAGAGAAAATTTTTTATGATAAATACTTATACCACAGTTGCTTAAAGTTTACAAAATAATCTGAATTGAAATTTTTTGACTGTTTTCCTGGACACTATGCATTATTAAAATATATTTCGATATTTTCCTAAATAAACAACGATGAGTTTTATATGCTACATTTTAAAATTATAATTCTTAATTTCATATTAAATTCACTTATTGTCATTCTGTTCTTAAAATCTAATTCATAAATAAAATTTATTTTTAATATAAGTATACAAAATATACAATGAAAAAAATATTATTTTAAGAGTAACATTTCAATAAAAAAGCCGTTATTTACTTCAATTATAAATACGGAATTAATCTTATCAAAGGTAGATAGTTTTAGTCAAATTATTCTTGAATAAATGGAGTAAAGTCTTTTTCAAATATATTACCTTAAACTTAAGACTGAAATGTTATTCAAAATTTCAGTGATTTGTGTATTTTTAACTAGTGTAAAAGTTTAAGTTTTGAAAATTAATTTTATGTACATTTTTAAATATAAATTCAATAGAAAAGCTTAAATATGTTTTGCTTCTTTTTTTCCCTATTATAAAGATTAACAAAGTAGTAATTTCTATAATATTTAGAAAATTATTTTACACAGAAGTATATCTCAGAAGGCCTGTAAAAATAGGCAATTAAATACCCAATTCAATTGCTAACAAAAAGGAACAAGGAACATCTTTCGAGAGAAACAGCATTTTTGAGTTCAGTAAACATGTCAATTGAAAGTCCACTGGTATTCCAGAAAATGGCCTTAAAACTTGTATTTTCCTTGCCCTTAAAATGACAGTTTTTTATAACAATTTTAAAAATATTCATACAACCTTCCAACAGTAATACAAGACAGAAAGACATTAGCAATGATTGTAGCAGATTTAGCGTTATTTGGGATGATGCACGAGAAGGCTCACTACACTACACCCCAAAGATTCTGTATTGGCCTGTATTTCATACAAATCTTGAAATTCAACACAGATAAATAATTCTAATATAAGAAATAGTATTTTACACATTCACTTTAATTTGTTTAAGTTAGTTTTAAATAACAAATTTTTAATATCAAATTTCCTTTTTTTACTTTTTTAATTATTTACAAGCAATAGCAAGCAGTCTGAAAAGAACTCTTTAGAATACAATGTAATTTAACAAAATATTTTGTATCAGTTTTCATACACTACAAAATAATAGAAAAAATTTAAGAATATTTTAACCAACAAATGAAACTAAACCTCTTTTTACAAAAATTAACTAGGATTTTATTAAAAATCACCAATCTTAAAAGTAATTAACGAAATCATTCCATCTGAATTAATTAGAAATAAAAATACAAGAAAAGAAAATTCTAGCAATTTCCAAATAAATTTAAAATGTAAACTAAATACTAGACTTTTAATTACAAATTATCATAAGAACATAATCATACTTGAACAATACAAATATTTTTAATTGCATTTCAGTTTTACTCCATATTACCTTAATGTATATTTGAGAATAAAACTCTATAATTTTACTAACTAAAATATGGATATTGAAAAGATTGTTACATTTTTTAATTTGAAAATTCTCTACATTTATTATTGATTCATATCTTTCTCTAAAAAAACAAAGTTTATATATTTTGAATTATTTAGTTATAATATTTAAATCCCAATATTAAAAATTTCAATTATAATGCAGAAAGTAAATTTATTTTAAAAAATTATGATATTTTAAATGATGCTCAATTAAACGACATTCATTTTTATAAATGTTTGAAGTATATTAATAGTTATTTTACTTAATTAATTAAACTATTAAATTTTATTATTTTAAACTAATAATCTTCTTTTATTAAATTTAAATTTTTATTCAATAAAATACTGTTTTTTATGACTAGTTATTTATTTACAATAAGAATATTTAATTATATTAATTTAACACAAAATATAAAAATACTCAAATTTCATTATTAAAATAGATTTATCTTAAATATAGGAATAGATAATCAAACTTTTTGCATTTTAAATAAAAAATATTTATAATTACTTAGTTAAAGCCAATTTTTGTTTATATTTTCTGTAATTAGTTTAATGTTATATGTTAATATTGCTATTATTACATAAAATTATACTGGATATATTGAATTTTAAATCGAAAATCAAATCACTAATTTTAGTAAAATTATTTGCTACTTGATTATTATTTAATTTAATGTAATACTAACTATTGAATTCTTTCTATTTTTAATTCAGTTCAATATCTAACAACACTCAAATAAATTGGGCATTCTCTGAAAGTTGATAAAAATTATTTTATACCTGGTCATGTATTTAAAAAATAATAATAAATCTAATTATCTTATCTTAAGACACATTTATCTTGTACTGAAACGTAGCAAAATTATTGCAACGAAACATTCAGAAAAATGATGAAAAGATAACGTTTTTTTGGCACGTTAAAGTTTATGAATACCCGAACACTCAGCATTTAATTCATTTTCGAAAACTCCACATTTTTACTAATGTTTTGATTTAAAGAATAGAGGTTTGACATTCCTTAAGCTAATTTCATTATGTTAGAAAATATTTGCTTTTATTTCCATTTTCTGATTTACTAGGTTTTAGCTTAATTACAATTTGGCTTTAATATTATGAAGTTTAATATAAAAGACCAAAATAAATATTTTTGAACATATTTATGCTTTTTAATGTACAAAAAAATTCCGAACAAATCTAAATACTTATCTAAAACTTCTTTCTGAAATATTTAATATGAATTTAATTCCAAAGATACGACGATTGAATATATTTTTAATAATTTTGCTGCATAACAGTTATCTATTTTTTTACATGGATATAATTAGATACATTTCTGACAAAGAGCAATATTGCTGATAAATTATGTTAATATGCGGAATTGCAAATATTTTAAAAGATAATATGACCATTCATTGTTACAATTTCAAACAACAATATGCAACAGCATTTCAAAAAAATTTTAGAATTTTAAGTTTAATTGTCATTAATGTTCTAGTAAATTACAAATAGCTGTTTAATACTATGAAAAGAAATAAGTATTGTATATTGGTAAGTCAATAGTTTATTCGCACAAAATCAGTCATTTAATTATGGTAATAATGAATCTTAAAATTATGTAGATATTTAATCTAGAACAATCTTTTCCGCACTAAGCAACTAGGACAAGATTTATCATCAAATTCTGCACTAAGCGGAAAAGAAAAGATTTAACATTGAATTCCAGATTAAGTGGCCAGGATCTTACTCATTTCTAGTGATTATTTTTCTACTTACTTTTTAAAATTTGAAATTCAAATAAACAATAAATAGTTTAAAAGCGCTTCTAAAAGTTATGGCGTTCATACAAGCATTTTGTGAAAGAAATACAAAATATAAATATTCTAGAAGTATCCTAAAAGGATTTATACTTTGAATATTTACTTAAGATATAGTTTAATAGAATTATAGCGCACTTGACATAAGCACAGGAAAAAATATAGATGCTTTTTTTTTCTTGTTTAGTAATTTTCTGTCAATAAATTAATTTGTTAATAAGTAATTTTCAAAAATGATTAATTTGAAATTATATTTTTAAAATCCCAATGTGTGTTTGAAATGAAATAATTTATATACCAGTAAAAAGTTCATAAATAATAATTTTAAATGCTTAAAAGATAAAATATATGTTTTTATTTTTTTATTTTTTATTTATTTATTTATTATTATTTTTTGAATAAGAGCATTAATTCTACTTAAAATGTTTGCAACAACGATTAAAAGATCAGTTTCTCAAGTTATTTCAGTTTTTGGCTCTTTTCAATTTTTCTTTATTTATTATTAATATTCTTATTAAATATTAAACTACTAAAATTAAATAAACGACTTGGAATGAGAATTCCAAATTAATGTTCGGTGTAAAACAATAACAATTTCTAACTGGAAAAATGTTTATTTGTAGAATCAAAACATTTTCCGAAAAATATTTTTTTTACTAAGAAATTTCAGTTTTATAAAATTAAATATTAACTACAACAAAAGATCTGTGTAATTGCTTGATATTCATAAACTTCATTTTTGAATAACAATCACTTTTGTAATTAAAACTATTTCTGATAACTAAGAACAAATATATTGTTTTTTTTTATATTTTTTTTATCATGTTAAACATTTTAAAGCTATATTATCGCAAATAATATGCAACATTATATAACACAAATCGTGAACATTTAATTTGAAAATCTATAAAATTGCTTCGGCAATTAGACAATATCTAAGATAAAGATTATGATTCAGAGGTATGTTTTATTCTTTAAAACATCATTACATGTTGTGTATAGTACTGTACAAAATAAATATAAAAGAAACAATGTAAGAATGTCAAATTTCAACGACTTAAAAAAGCATGTGATATTATGAAACGTGGAAAAATTATTTGGCAAATTTATTTTGTGTGTTTAGTATTATTTAATCTTAATTATATTAAAATAAACTAACCATGTAATTTCAGATCCAAGATTATAATTCTAAGTAGCAGAAATATTCAAAAATTAATTACAATAAGTAATTGTGAGTTCAAAAATATAATTTCCTCAAGTATTTGTATTGTAATTTATAAAGTTAACTCTTAAATGTGTAATAATAATTTCATTAAAATTTTAAAATTGTTTTTCATTAATACTTTATCTTGTATATTTTTATAAATGTTTATTCCTAAATGATGAATCTAGTATTTATGTCTTAATAGATTATTTTAATATTTTTAAACCTAAAACATTACAATTAATTCCAAAAATTTGATTCATAGTGAAAAAAGTACAAATTATAATTCATCTTGGCAGTTTCCTGTTTTTTGTCTTGAGATTATTGTATATAATTTTAAATATTTTAACTTCATAATATATTGAAAAATGAAAACTGAATTTAATAGTCATTTTAAAAATATTTAATGTTATAACATTTTAAATCAATGAAAAATTATATAAATTATCAGATTATTTTGTATTGTTCACATGATAATTTACTTAACATCAATATATCTTTATAAAATTTATTTTTGACTCATTTGCGGTAAATATAATTTAAATAATAAAAACAAATTATTCACAATTGCAAGCAATAAACAATGTTTTTAATCACCAAATAGAAATTTAATTTAGCATATTTAAAAGTATTAATTGAAAATGAATAAGCAAAATATAAAAGCATAAAAAATTTAAATGCATAAAAAAAATTCAATGGTTATTTCTACACTGCTTGGAAATAGAGCCTCTGTTTAGTACCATCAACTCACATTGGATTTTTTTTTCAATATTACTGCCTACACATTTGGAGGTTTATAAATCGTAGCTTCTGTAGACTTTAATCAAGCATTTCTAGGCTTAGATCATTTTCCGTATTGGAACATAATATTTAGAAATATGTAATGGGAAAGGCGAATGTCGTGGTTTTTCATAGTGCAATACGTCATTTGGTTATTCAATCTATTTACTCTCACAGAGTACATCAAAACTCAGATTATAAACTTTCATGCACAGAACCACTTTTCCAAGATAAGGAGAATTCTACTCCAAAATTCTCGTATTTTTAAAATAAGAAATAACTCAGAAAAGCATGTCATGATTATTTATTGAAAATGCTTTCAATTGAGGTAAAAATTCTACGAATTGGAAAATTTCGTAGTTTTATTTTCATGCATTTTAATAGCTCATAAAAATTTATTTAGCAAATAAATTTTTCGAAAGATGCTGTATTGGATATAATTAAATACGCATTAATAACTCTTGAGAAATTTAATTAAGACTAGAGAAATTTAATAAACATATAACAAAAGTATATATATAGTTTCTCTAGTTTCATTATGCAGCATTGTTCTCCTATATTTATATAGGAGCATTGATAATAATTAATATAATTATTATATTATTTTAATCATTCCTTATGTTACTGAGTATGGATTTTGAAATAATATTTAGTTTAATTTTTAATGTATTTAATTCTTTCCTAAATAGAACATATAAATTGCTTAAAAAATATTTAATTCAATAATTACCAAAAGAAATTTTCAATTTTTTTAGTTATAATTCTAAGTTATTTAACTTTAAGAAAAATTTCAATGCCTTCTTCAAAACTGAAGAAGGTAATTAGAAATTTATTTAGAAAAGAATACTGAAGAGAGTCATTAGAGTATGTGAGACATTCAGTAAAAGTTCAAACAACTACGATTGCTGAATCTTCTGAGACTTCTGTATTGCTAATAATTAATTAGAAAAATTATTTAAAAAATTCCTCATGACTTTAAACTAATTAAAGGTATTAATTATTATCATTAACCTTAGTAAATAACTAATTCATAGTTTATGATTTTTCATGTTTTCGATTTCAATGAATTTATCAGAAAAGTAAATAGTTATGGTTACAGTCGTTCGTTAGAAAAATAGGTTAACTTTCGGTATTATTTAACAGAACGTATATAAGAGAAAAATATATTTCTCAATCACTAAAAATAAACGAATAAATATATGAATATACCAATATTAATTAAAAAATAACGAGAGTTAGGAGTTGAAGGTAATTTAAATAAATATATGTTTGTGTACCTTAATAATTAAATTATCATTCATTCTAAATAATTAATATATATTGAAGAAACAATTTTCGAAAATACTTATAATAAAAATTAGAAAATATAGCATCTAATATTTTAAAAACTATTATGCTTTTCATTATAAATCGTATATATTATTTTAAAGGAAATTGTTGATTTATTTCTTTTTATGAGAGCGAATTTTGCGATAATTTATCATAACAAAGCAATCTATAATTTATTTAATTTTAACTACTCATCCAAATAAATTTCATTAATTTTCATATTATACTTGATATGTAATATGATATAAAAATAAATGTGATTTATAGTTTCTGTGTTTGAAAATTTCATTAATAAGGAATTTTAAAATAAATATACAAATTAATTACAGCATATATGTTTTAAAATAAGATATTCTCTAAATATAACAGAGTTTTATTAAATAAATGATATAAGAATTAAGGTTTTATTTTACATTTTATTAAAGTTATGATTGAAATTTGAATAGAATAAGTTAAAGTTCTTTACATTATAGTTATTGTAAACTGACTTTACTAAGAATTATTTAGTTTAACAATTATTTGTAACAAAATGCACTTGCAAATATTTATTTTAAGCATTAAAATATAATTATATTTTATTTCAGTGTGCAGCGAAAATAAAAAGTTTAATCCCTTTCTTAATTATACATCAAATTCATCAATTTGAAGAAAATGATGGATAGTGTACAATATAATTGAGATAAATTACATAATTACATAAGAGATAACGTACAATATACATTTTAAAAAATTTCCTTCTATACGATATTTTCCCATAAATTAGGATAATATTTACCAAATCCTTCCTTAAAATCTAAAATAGTTCAGTAATTTGCAGTTAAATAAATAAAAAATTATTTTAAGCCGTATAGCAATATAACATTTATATTAATATTTATCCAATATGTTGTATACGTATGTTTAT
>JAPDSC010084282.1:0-11518 GCA_026290005.1 Latrodectus geometricus | reverse complement strand
TTGCATAAATATTAGGTTGGGGAAAAAGAAATCCATTATTTTTACGTGAACTTTCTGTAACTTCTTTTGGATTCCCTTTGTAAAAAGGTTTAAAACAGCTTTCATGTAGATTTTTTGGGTCTTGCGCGTTACGACTGCTGACATGCGGTTCACTTCGATCATTTTTGATATTTTATAGACCTTTTCGACGATGCTGTATCCACATGCGAGGTGCATCTCTAACATCAAAAATACCCGAACGGAATCGACGAAACAAAAATTGTACTTAACTGGTTGTTACAGTCTTATATAGGACGATAAACACCTTTCACAATTTTAGCCACCCGGCTATCTTTTTCGCCGTTACAAGAGAAAAACGAAAATATATCGAATTTTCTGTTTGTTGTCTTCCATTTTTAAAACCTTGTACTCGTAACTGAATTATTCAAACAAAAAAACCGCAAGAGGATATTTTAGTGTCAAATGTCACCTTTCCAACGAGCATAAATCTGAAATTGTTTGATAGATACCTCACGAGATAGCGATCACTACAGACATCTACCGAAAAAATAATGGATTACTTTTTCCCCAACCTAATATTTTTAACAATACATGAAAACACTAATGGTTTTTATAAAATATTCCAAATAGGATTATGTTGACTTAGGTAGCGTGCATAGAATATTTTGCTAACAGTAGTACTTATTAATCTTATTATTACATTGTAGTGGTTCGGGTTCGGCTCAAACCCTTGTTTATAATAACACATATAAAAATTCGTCACAAATAAGGAAAAAAAAAAAAAAAAAATCAGCAATTTTTTAATTTTTTTTTTTCAATACGTCAGCCAATTCTCGTTATCAGAAATCATCTTTAGTTCCGGAACGCATTCCTGTCCGAAAAGGAAGTACCGGAACGACGTTCCGGAGCATTCCGGCTCGTTAACACCACTGAACATTCCTATCAAATAAACAGATTTTTATTTATAGTTACGTCACTAGAATAAATGCCCTCAATCTTTAATTTCTCTATAATTTTTCTATTTTTGGAATTGGAGCACAAATTGTTTTCTGTTCCATTACATTTAATATACTAGTAAAAATATTATTTACATTACTTAACTTAATCAAAAATTTTCATGTGTTTAATTTTTCTGCAATCCTCCAAATAATCCATGTACAACAATTTCCTGCCCAACACTCGTTAATGTTAACTTACGCACAGCAAAATCCGATAAATACATATAAGAGGTACATTTTTCCCAATAAAAGTTTTGTTAAGCCCTGAAACACATTCACTATAACCGTTTGAAATATTGTATTTTCTTTACTAGCTGAGTTACTTAAAGCGACAAGCGTCTAGAAACTGAGAATCTGAAAGAATGACGTCACACACACTGATGCTAATTTTAGAAAAATCAAATAGCGCCATCTAGTGGGGAAAAAGTGTGTCAATGAGAGAGAATTTCATTTTTTACCGCTATTTTCAAACGATGGATATGAAATGTAGTTCATATGATTTCTGTGTTAAAAAGGAAGGCATTAAAATTCATGTGTGTAATAAGCATAACATTACTCTTGAATATGAAGATTTAGAGTTCAATTCACTTGAAGAATTCGAAAAGTTTAAAGAAATTTAGAAAACGAAACGAATTCACATTTCATCAAAGACTGGAGGAAGTAAAAAAAATGAAGTAGGTAGTCAACACTTTTATTTTGTGTGTAACTGCTGAAAACAGCGAGTTAATACTGAAAGTAAAACGAAGAAAATTAATTTGTACTGCCCATCATCAATAAAGTTAACAGTGTCTTCAAATGGAAGTTGGAAAGTGCATTTTTGCAAAACGCACTTAGGACATAAAAAAGAAAATAACAAGCATCTTGAGTGTCCTTTGTGGGATTTTACAGGGTTAAAAACAAATTTCGAAAGTCTACTTCAGTTCCAAACACGATATTAGGCTTGAATATGATAATTTTTTATTTCCATCTTTTGAAGAGTTTGAAACATGGAAGCTTAGTGTTGAAAAAGAAACAAAAGAATTTTATGTAAAAGATTGTGGAGTCAAAATAACTTCTGTATAGAATATCACTATTTCAGCTGTCTCAACAAAAGCTAAAATCCATGTTTTTTCAAATTCTTACTTAAAAAGTTTAAAATAAAATTTAGTCCAATTTTTATGAAAATTAATTTAAAATACATTTAACATATTTTAACCATGTAATTAATTAATACACTTTTTTTAATATAAAGCCTAGTTATCATTAAGGAACATTGTAATATTTTAAAATTTAATAGTGGCTGCAAGATTTTCTTACAAGAATATTCCAGTTTAAAATTATTTCTTTAAATTTGATCAGAATACTTAAATCTACAATAAAATGAAGAAGTACTAAGAATGTGCACAATTTAATGCAGTTTGTGTAAAACAATTTCAACATAAAAGGAACAAAAACCTATATTTTAACAATAATGTGTGTATCATGAGAGTCAATAAGGTAAACAATTGTCAGAAAGCAATGTATATTAAGAAACACTGTTTTTATTTTATCATAATGAAAACATTATTTACAAAGTGATTGCTAAGATACAACTTCCATGCTAATTTAAAAATATTCTCTTTTCTAATGCCTCACACTTAGCTAAATCAAAGTAAATTAATAAATTATTAATATGAGAGAGGAAAATTTATAAACAATTATATTTTACCATTAATATTTTTAACAAAGAGTACACAATAAGATCATTTTAGGGTTCACTTGATAAAAATTAATCAATGCAACACTTGTAAATTAAAACCTAATTTATGTTCAAAATAGATTTTACCCATATACCAAAAACAATATGAATAGTTTGAATTCAATAATAAGCTTAGAATTACTATTATGAAACCAGTGATAGAGAAAATTTATATTAATAATTTTGGCTCTACAGTTTTGATAACAAATTTTTAAAATAAAATTTTTAAAGCTTTTTATAACTATAATACACTTTATTTTGAGATATATTTAGGTATTGATTTTAAAACTAGGTAATAATATAAAAATAATTTTCATCATTGAGAGTAATTAGACTTGTTTGCTAAAGAAATTATAATCATAGATTTTTTGAATGAAAAATATTCTTAAACATTTTCGTGGGTTTTTAATTCCTTAGTTTATTAAGAAATTAAATATACATGAAAGATGATTAAGAATATTTTTCCATAACTAATATACAGAATTTGTAGCTTAAAATAATTATAAATGTTCCTTAAAAGTCTTCGAACATTTTTTTCAATGACACCTAATAAAGAATGACCAAACACAAATAAAATTTAAAAAAACATGCACTACTTTGTATTAGTATATAATTATATCTACTAAAACAAACAATAAAAATTGGTGCTTTTCTTAAATCAAAGAATTTTTAATGATGATAAAATTTAAACTATCTGATGTAAAAAACGTTTAACAGTCTGAATTATAATTTTAAATCAGGTTATTTTATATAAAATTAAATAAAAATAATTGCATGTATGTAAAAATAATAAGTAATGGTTGTACAAAGCACTTCTTTTTCTTCAGATTAGACATTTTAAGCGTTTTTCTCACATTTTTCCCCCCACTAGATGGCGATATTTGATTTTCTCTTTTTCTAATATTCGCGTATGTATGTGACGTCACTCTTTGAGATTCTCAGTTTCTAGACGCTTGTCTTAAAGACTAGTGTCTCGAGATAGAGTCCCTTAAGCTCGGCTCCAGACGGGAATTCTAACGCATGCGCGTTGAGTAGGAGAGATTCAGCGGGTTGGCGATCTAAATAACGCGATAAATTTATCTGGCTAGAAAGCGTATTTTGTTTACATATCCGTTATCCTTTCAAAAAGAGTAACGACTTAGTATTGTTATATTTTTAATAGCATTCACAAAATATTCGTTGATTAAATCATCATGATTGTGAATATAAATTCTATGTATTGTTAGAACAGTGGATTATTTTTTATTCTTAGATGTACCAACAAAATGTATAAAAAGTCAGGAATTTTTAATTACTGATTAGTGGATAAATTCGTAATTTACTAATGTTTATAAATACCGTAGCTGCTATGTTTATTAAACAAATTTTATGTATAATCTTAATATCTCTTTTGACAGCTATATTCAAAGTAGCTGCTAAGGAAAGAACTTTATGTTTTGAAATATATTATTAAAATACATAACACTTGAATACATAAATAAAAAAATTTCAAACAATAAATTGATTGTGCGGCAAAATTCATAGTAAGAAGTTTATTATTTAGATCGCTGTATTCCTCATTTATAAAAACTAAAATCTTATTTTTTCAAATAAAGTTCTACTCTCCAACTACAGAAGTTTAATTTATTGGAAGCTTGTGATTTATCTTAGTACAATTTTTAAATTAAAAAATAGACAATGTACACATTAAATAACAAAGTGTTTTAATTTTGTTTTTTTAATTGAAATTTATAATGCATCCAAAGCTTGTTAATACAATTCATGCATGCAAAAAAAATTCAATTTTAAAGAAATTACTTGAGATAAATATTAGGTTGTTCGGAAAGTCATTTCGTTTTTCCCACTTGAATCAGTTTTTTGTTAGTGAAAACCAACCATTTTATGAGTATGAAATCATGCTACAGCCAGAAAGATGATAAAAGGTATTGGACTAGAACTGACAATATACAATTCTATAAAATATTTATTCGATATACATTTTTAATTTTTATATAAAACGAAATAACTTTCCGAAACCACCCAATAATTATAAACCAGACACACATAAAATATTGTTTTGGCGTATAAACACGATAAAGTAAAAAAAAAAAATATATATATATAAAATAATGAAAAATTCGAAATGATGAATTTATTAATCAGGCATAAAATATAGATTGGTCATAAAAGCATAATGAAGTGATAAAATTTATAAATGTTTTGTCTCCTATATTTAGTGAAAAAAAATTGATGTAATTTTATCTTGACTTTTTTACACAGGATATTTTATTCTCATTTTTGTTTATAATCTATTTATTTAAATACAGAAATCAGAAGGAAATGTGATCCTTCTTTTTTATTGCTAGCACGTAAAAAATATTGGAAAAAATACATGACACAAAGTTTATAATATCTTTATTAAAATATAGAAATAAGAAGGAATTATAATAATTGCAATCATTCTTTTTTTTTAATGAGTAACAGGAAAGATATGTCTCAACAGGGGATGAAATTCATTTCTCTGATAGAGTCCCGAAACTCAGCTCCATAGTTAAGCAAACAGGGTTGCTAAAACTAAATGTTCACATTGTATACCGCCAAATTATTACCACCACTTTCTTCAAGTGCGCATGCGTTAGAATTCCCATCTGGAGCCCGGCTATGCCAACACCTCCTAGAGTAGAAAGCCTCTGCAGTGAAAGGATGAGTCATGCTCTGGAGGCGGACTCGAAATTCCCTTACTCTTTTAAGAGGAGTTTTTTTATTTACTTGAATGGGAAAAACCTCTGGTCTTAAAAAGATTTTCACTTCGTTTTAATTAAAAACACAGTGAAGGAGGAAGAAATTTTTTTTATGAATGGAAAATGAATTTACTGTACAAGAAACATTAAGAAATTATTTACAAAATGAGCTTACTTTACTATGTAATGTTATCTTATGACATAAAATCCTTAATTTAAACATATTAAATTTATATTTTTTCACACCTGTCAATTTTAGAATTTCGCAAGAATTTATATAAAAATTTTTTTGACATTTCTTGTATATTTGACACATCAATATTTTTACAGAGTTTAAAATTCATCATTCTGATAATGATTTTTACATTTGTTTAGTATTTTCTAAATTCATTAATATTTTCTTCATTATTAGTAAATTGATATCTAAGGATTTTTATTCTCGTAATTTCAATTTCATAGAAAAATATTTTTTAAATAATTATTTGTAGCAATTTAAAGTAATGTGTACATGGAAATTTCTATTATTTGATAAGCTATTCAAAATTAATAAGTAATTTAAAAAATGAGAATTTTATTATATGAATAGATATTTATAGACAAGTATATATTATTGACACAAACAACTTTTGAAAGTTTAAATTTAACTTTTATAATTCATATCCTGGTAAATATTTCTAAAATTTATATATCACCTTAACATGTTTTGAAAATAATTTGATAATGTAAACAACAGGAAATTTTATTTAATATTTTACACAGTAAATAAACAAGGAAATATATGGGAAAAAATTTTTTTTATTGAAAACAATAGATTATACAATATTTCAAATACATAACACAAAATCATTTTTTAAATATTTCTAAATTTCTGTTTTTGTCTTATTACATTTATTTTTTATCAGATCATCATTAACTTTCTTACAATAATCTTTTAATAAAGTATTGTCACTCTAGGAGGTGTTGGCTATGCACTCTACCTCGAGACACTAGTGCCTTAAAGCGCAGTCCAAATCAGATTTGACCTTGGCCTTTATTTGCTGCCTGTATGAACACCTCTCACATTCGACGTTAACCTCGCAAGAAGAGGAAAGATGTCTTTTTTTTAATTTTATCAATTGAGCAACGAAATCAGAAGACGGGCCGCTTTTACAAATATCTATTTTATCATTCAAACTCAAATGATTCAGCAGGAAGCCGAACAATGTTTAGGCGATCTACAAAATAAACAAATGTCTTTTTGATTTCTCTTTTCGTCAACACTTTCATTCATTAATGCAGCTGCGGATGGCTGTCGCCTAGAATCTTTTTTTCTCCATATGATTATCATTCTAGCAGGTGGTGTTTTGATTTCCGAAATAGAATGATTCAAAGTTACAGAAGTTTATTCTATGGCCTTGAGTTGCGCTAATGAAAATTCGATTATCGCATCAATTTCTTTAACAAAGGGTTTTTTTGTTCTTTTATTGAATTCAAATAATAGATCTCGGGGCAATGATTTAGTTAAAATGGGAATTAAAATGTTCGAATAGCTTTCTTTTTGAGAAGATTAACTTTCTAAGCTTCAAATATTCTTTTTTATTTGATTAAAAATGTTCCTAGAACTTTTTACATCATCAGAATTTTTTAACGGGCTAGTTCTGAGAAGTTTTTCAATGTGTACATTAATCAAAGCATTTTTATCTCCAAATAGTTGCTTCAGTAAATTAATTGCGTAATCATAATGCTTTGCTTTTAATTCTAAATCACCAATTACAATAAATGCAGAATCTGCCAAACATGATCTTAGATAAATAAATTTATCAATTTTCCTTAAATTCACATTCTCGTGAATTGAAGAATTGAAACAGTTCCACAAAAATTTCAACTATTTAGAAATCTCTCGAAAGTACTTTCGGATAGTTAATTATGGAAATTTTATGCGTTCTTTTTCGAAGGTTTGAATGAGATTCTGAGATAAACTGTTTTGGGAAATATTAGTCGTCCGAATAGAATTATTCGATTCAGTTTCGGTATTAAAATGCCGAATTAGCTTTTAAATTCGAAATCTCGTTCTAGTTATCTTTTCTTGGTATTCTTGTACACTCGCAAGTTCTTCCTCAATTTCATCAATTTTAATGAAACTTTCAATTTGTGAATCAATTAACCTTAATTCATCACATTTCTTATATATATATATGCACTTATTTCAGATTTCTGACTGTCAGTTTCGATTTTAATAATTTGTTTCTTAATCGAAAATCTTAGAAAGCCTCGTTTCCTGTTTAATTTATTCAATTCTTCCTCAGCCATTATGTTAGTAAGAATCAGTATAAATATTCTTACATAAAATTATCAATATCAATTATTCTAATTTATTAAATGGTGTTTTTAGTTTCGATTTTCAAACACGCAAGACTTCAATATATATTTTTTCAATATGTAAGTAACGATGTTTAAGAGTAAGTAAGTGATTTATGTGGCTGCTCCTGTTCCAGCGCCAAATGTCAATTTTAAGTTTCCTTGGATATATTATATATTTAAGTTCCCTACAGAAAGATAAGTTTTACTTATCTTTCTGTATCCAAGGATTTCTACAATTTTTCAATGAATCTATACCTTATAATAAACAATCTATAAATCATTCCAGTTCTCAATAAACATAAGAGTTTGCAGTTGGATTTAACACACTTATTTGTAACTCTATTATGTTCAATTTCCTCTTATCTAAAAATTGTATCTTGTTTTAAACGAAGACTCTAATTTTTCTACCCTATTTCTAAAGTATTAGGTGTTTACACAAATTATGAAAGTATACTGTATTATGCATTTAATGAATAAATGTAAGACTTTTGTTTTTAAGAAGTGGTCCTGTAAATCAGAATATTGGATTTGAAATCAATAAAAACTGAAACAAAAATTATTAATATTAAAATTATAATTAAACTGCATTAATTTTATTTACACATCATACTTTTGTAAAAGGTATATTATGCAAATTGAAATTTTCTGAATGATTTTTAAATAATTGGATAATAATAATTTTAGATAGTAAAAAATAGTCAATTTATTCTACGCGTTAGAGACTTTCTTCAAAATTAACTTTCAGACTCTTATTAGAATAATTCCTAATTATAGTTTGAAAGAAAATTGTATATTCGTGATTATTTAGAACAATACTATTTTTGATAATTGCGTAATTTTACTTTTTGTGATCAGAATACTTAATATTTCTATGATATAAAAATTAATTTATATGGAATATATTGAAAGTGTAATTATTTAAAATTAATAAAGCCTTAAATGCTTATTGGTATTACAAATTAATAAAAAGTAAAACTAACAGTTAAAAAAAAATGTTAAATTAATAAATAGATTAAAAATATCTTAAACATGAGTGAAACTATATATTAAATGAATTAATTCTGAGCAATGAAATGGGAGTAATCGCAGAAAAATGAAAAATAAATATTGATGGTAACAATCTTTGCCATTAGATTAGTATGTGTATTACGTATCCTAAAACATTTTCTATAAATCTCAACTTTTTACATCCAGAGAAATAATTTAGCATGACACTTAATAAAAAGGTATTAAAATATAAAAATCCATCAAAAAAATTTTATTTTTAAGTCTCGTTTTCCAACGAATTATTTTACTGAGAAAGAAATTATGTGCCTACATGTTCTTCAGATATACGTTCATTATAAATTTCCACTAAATATTTATTTAATTCAGCTTATAGCTGATCTCAGTATCAATAGAGGGCAGCACTAAGTTTATTAGGATTAAACAATCAAAGAATAAGTCTTCTTGGTAACCATGCCGGCGAATTGTTTATATTTACTGTTTGTTTTCTTGGATTCGTGAAGTTATGGATACAAATTTGTTTGATCATTTAGTTTTAAAAATTTGTTCATTTGACCAGAAAGTAAATGTCTTAGCTAGAGCATGATCAAACGAATACCGTTTTCTGTTATTAAAGTGACCGGTGAGGATGATAATTTTCCTGCCGCTGAATTGCACAATCAACGACCCGTTGCGAGAGGTTGGATGTCCCCAAAGTTAGTGATTGTCATATAAATCATTTTATTTATGTTCTGTTTTATTGAATGTATTATTTATAGAAAATATAGCATGCAGTCAATGTGTATAAATATATAAATTCATTGAAATATTGTATGCAAAATGATCCAATTTGGTGAGTTACAAAATAATTCTGAAGTCGTCTGCTAATCGTCAGTTAAGCGTAAGTGACGAATAGCTTTTAATGTTCCGAAATGATGATCGCTGTTCATGTTTATCAGTCCACATCTGTAAGAATATCTCAGATTAAAAAAATCTGATGAAAAGATCATTAAAATATTTGCTATATATTTTATAAATTGCATTTAGGAATTGCATGGATAACAAATTCGTCAAGATGTACCTGAGGATTTTAAAGCAGAAACTCATAATTGTACAGTGTTTTATGTTAGGAATAAGGTATTCAAAATTTTATATTCCTAGGAAGAATATTATTAAAATCAATAAAATGAGAATATTGTAAAAGTTAATGTATATATATTATAAATATATTTTAATACATACATATGCGTGTATATATTTATGATGTATGTATATATCATAAATACAAAATGCATTCAATTTGTTGGTTTTTATCATTATAATTAAGTATATTTTTACATTGGATTTCATAAAATTTTAGGGAATTATTGTCTAGATTTGGCATATTCTTTAATGTAAATTATTCTAAATTTTCTTTTCTAATTCATTTCTAAATAATACATTGGAAAACAGGTGCTATAACTTGCTTATTACTTCTGTTATGTTTAATCTTAATCGTGTGGAATCAAATAGATGCCATTTTTTAAAGAAAATCTTTGTGTGAAAAAGAAAGAATTGCTGATTATAGAATATCCGACTAGTTCATGGTCATAAATTTAATAAAAGTATTGTTTTCAATAATTTTTTTAAAATTATAATAAGAAAAAAAATCTTTTCCTGCTTTTGTTAAACTATTATTTTTAAGAAATAGGATCAAAAGTATCTTGTGTACAGGAATCATTTTAGCTATGACTGTCAGAATAAAAGAAATCATAATTCAACTAATTAAGTTGTCTAAATGAATGATTTATTTTCTTTTGTGTACTTAGCTCTCTTGTCTTCAGTTTAGCTATTCATAAGTTTGATTCCCACTTTGGAGTTGGATGTTTGCAATATATGGGAATCCATTTTAATAAGTCCTTATCTATGAAAAAATGACTGTGCAGCTATAAAAAACCAAATATCTGTAATGGCATTGTTTTATGTGATGTGATTTTTTCTTGTTATAAAAGTCACTTACCTACATATAGTTTCATTAATTTAAACTTAATTAAATTTTAAGTTGTATTCTATCTAAAATAAAAGCCTACTGCAAACTATTTATTATTATAGACTATCTAATGTTGTATCTTTTCAGATTTTGCTCATATCCTCAAGTAATCATACTGCGGTTAGAAACAAGAGCTAGGCTCTGCAAATTTCAACTACTTTCACATCCATTTTCAATTTGTAAGTTTTCATACGCTTTTCTTTATTATGTACGATTCATGAACAATTATTCTAGCAAGATTCTTCATAATTATTTCATTTATTGCTATTATGAGTATGTTATTTTATGTTGAGTGATTATTGTTTTGCAAATTGCTTGATAAAAACATTTAAAATTTGCTGAATAGACTTGTATATAAGGTTTGCTTTCCACTTTTAAAATAAATTTTCGGGAAAATTCACTTGTCTTATCAATAGCATTGCTACTAATAAAACAACATGCTGATGATTTCAGTGAAATTTCAGTCACAGTTTATCAAATTTAAACACATGATAAAATATAAAAGTATATAAAAATTTTAAGAATTTTTTTGAAATTTTGATTTAGGGTCACTTAACACATTTTCTAGTTTTGGCTAATCATTCCAGCCTGTGATGTTTGAACCTTTATAGATTTTAGTTTTTTTTACAAGTTACATTTTCTCTCCTATCACATTGATCTCATTCACCCTGAACATACATGATGCAACAAAGTTGCTTATGCTCAAAGATATACACGTTGAATTGTTCTG